>KZ308437.1:292610-313909 GCA_000376725.2 Ladona fulva
ATATATATGTGTCTTCTTTTTATTTCCCCTTTGGTGTACAAGTGGAGAACGTTTTGGGAGAAGATTCTTTCTCCCAAATTGCTCTCGAGAAACGAGGTGGTTGAGCAAATAATGAAGGCATTACGAAATTAGGGTCGCCTCGCTTGACGTTAATGAGGATGACGACTTTAATTCCCTGGATGATTAGCAATTTTCGGCGTCAAGAATTAAATTGCCGAAATTAATTCGCGCCGGAAATATTTTTGTCCGAGATAACCCGGAAATTTCAACCTGTGGCACAATGGGAATAATTTTTAAAGGCGACCAAGCGCTGTTATTTACTATATCGATTTTATACTCGATTACGTTCAATCGAAAATATCTCTGGTACTGATGCGAACTCATTTCTGTGTATTTTTGCGAAATCTGGTGAAAATATGTATATTTTTCGAAGAACATAAATGTGGTTAAATTTAGCGATGAATTATCTTTGTGGAAAGCATTCGAAACTTAAATGGCACGAGTTTTTGAAATTATAATATTTACAATCGATTTAATTGCATAGGATGGTGTATTTTAGTGGTTGCCAGGGTGTTGTTTACCGAGCATAAATAAATACTCTTTAAAATTCAAAAATGCAACAAACTTTGGAAGACGTACAACACCAAATTCAACGTATCCAACCCTTTTTATCAAGAAAATGGGTGTTAAGGGACTTCGAGTGTATAAGCATGGACCTAGGAAAATTTCCAAGGGAAAACGGATATGAAAAAATTCTGAAATAACCGGGATTCGAACCCGGATCTTCCACTTACCGAGCGGTTCCGTTCTTGACAGGATTGCTTCGGTTTTTTTACTACAAAGCGGATTAAAGGGATATTAAGGAGAACCGAAATGAACTATTGCTTCCTTAAATCGATTGAATTAGATTAATTTTGAGCTACAAAAAGTTAGCAATTTTTGAAAATTTCACATAGGCGAACCATAACACAATCCCTAAAAGCAATTGTACAGCAAATTTGATACCTGAAACCGAATTTCAATACGTTGGGGGGTGTGACAGAAGTAATGTCTCTAGTATCATATGGAAATATTTTCTTCCTTTGGAAAACTGATTGGTATGTACAACATAAAATAGCATATACTCAGAAGTCTCTTGGCTTAGATACTTTGGATGAGATTCCGTCCCCAACCTTCTTAACTCGAAAATCAGTTCTCTGTGTACGTCGTCCGTAATTTTCGGTTACTGAATCCTCGTGGCGAATTCTCTTGTCTTCTCTTAGTTAACATTCCTTTCCTAACATGCAAGTTCCGGCATTTCAATTTCTCCTGACTTTCGGTGACAAACCTTTTGGTCTCCCAAAAGCGGCGATTACATTCAGAACTTTGCAGCTATTTCTCAAATCGTGAATTTGAAAGACCCAGTTTCAACTTGCGCAACTGCTGAAGTCGAGAAATCTTACGTTAGAATCAGTATAAAGAATTAATTCTAAAGTACCCACATGTTGAGGATCCGGATAGCAATGTGTGTAACGCTTCCGACTTCAATGAAAACGGTTCCGGGTTCGATTCCCGGTGTGGGCTCCCGTGCGAAATGACCTTAAATGTCGAAGCACTTTTAAAATTACTAATCTGTCGTTAATTCTTTGTTTCGTGCTGGATGTTACTCCGTTGACTACGTCTACAAGAAACGTCTTCTTAATTGCAGGTCCATGCATTGTTTTACGGATATTTAGGATAAAATTAATTCGTTATTCTAACCCTGTCTCTCGTGATTGCTAAGAAAATACGATAGAGCATGCGTGGATGAATTAAAATCTTTATGAACTTCCCTCTATCATGAAACTGTATTTCTGAGGCTCTAAGGGTGAACCCGAGGCTATTCTATGCAAACATTTATATGCAACATTACATAAAGATATAATTAGTGCTAAAATCTGTTGCTATGGAGAAATCCATAACGAAAGTAAACAGTGCTTTATGTGGAAAGCACGTTAAGATTCTATTGCTGAAAATGTAGTTTTTTTAATACAACAGATAACATAACTTCAGCATCTAGAATTTTCACTTTTGGGGGGAAGGATTTTTAATAGTGTAACCAATTATCTCCCATTTACGTTGAGATTCAAATTTATTGAATGATTTCATTGATTCTAATCAGTTTTAAGCGACCAAGTATTTATTGATAATATCCTTGAGGATTTGATTCTGAATAAATACCTGTGGAAACTTTGGGGGGGGTTTTGATCCCGTCAGCCCCCCCCCCAATTTATTAAATTTATTCTGCACCTAATTAAGATTAGAAAATAATGTAGTGAAGATTCTCAACCTTCTATTAGTAATAAATTTAATAATATTCAGATCTTTAAGGGATAAAAATCAATGTTTATTATGTCAGTTGTATTTATATGTACATATTTAAACATTTTAAGCATAATTCATGTTTTTAAGAATAATTCATTCTTTATTCACCGTGAATTTTCATTTGAAAATAATTTTTCATTTATTGATGGTCGCTAAAATATACCAGCAATGAATTAGTATAAAGATATCCTTCACTACGAACTCTCGCCATATCCCCGGATAATCTCCCGAATCTCCCTATAAAACCCCGGATTGCGAACTAATCTTTTGGAATTCCCAAATTCTCTCTCTCTCTCTATGAGAAATATACCCCTCTTTCCATCCGATGCTAGCAAATAGAACGTGTATAAAGAACGGAAACATTTGATTAGGTTTATTTGACGCAAAGTAGCTATGGAAACCGTTTGATGGTTTCCAAGCCATCGCGTCGCTGTCAGATTGAACTAAAGCGTACTAGCGTAGACATTACGCTATTATGAACGGGTTGTTACGTTCCTAGAGTGTTACGAACACACTGAGATGATTTTGCAATTTGCACTGATGGGACGATTGTGAACATTCCTCGTTCCATGGCAACCCTACCTCTTTAATTCGGTTAATAATTAACTTAAATTTTCGTTACCTATCTCAAAGTTTTCGACGGTGAAATGATGGTGAATAAGTGTTTTTCGTCATATGAAGGATGTAATTGTAAGTTAATTCATTTATTCATTGATGAAACCGTGAGATTTTTTCTTAATAATTGTGAAAATTGTTAATATTATTGTTGATTCTAAGAAAAGACTCTTTTCTAGAAAGAAATTACGTCTAAACCTAAATTCGTCTTCTTTCGCGAATTGTAGATAAAATTGAACAATTTTTTCACAAGGAAACTAATAACTATTTTTTATTGTGTGTGGTATTATGCGAAGTGATTCTTCAATAAAATAGTTACTAGTTTCCTTGTGAAAATTTGTTCTATTTTATCTACCATTCAGCCATGGAATACCACAAAGACACTTGCCATTCCGTGGAGTTTATTCTTTTGCAAAGTAACGCTTTGAACGAATATAAAAGCGAATGATTATTTTAATCATTGGCATAAATATTATAAAAAAAGGAATAAAGTAAGCCGTGTTGTACGAAATATTAGTTTCTATTTAGCATTGAATGATGTTGGTAGACCTGAATTTAGAAAAAAAACTGGACGATTGCATGTGATATATTGAACGCATAGAAACTCTTTCAGAGAATCAGCACCTTTAACTTTTCGGAAGAAACCATGGAACCATGGTTACCAGAAACCACGGTTACCAGAAACCATGGTTACCAGAATCTTGGTTACCAGAAACCTTGGTTACCAGAAACCATGAAACCATAGTCACCAGAAACCATGAAACCATGGTTACCAGAAAACAGTTTATTTGCAAATGAAATGGTATAATGGTATAGAGATTGGGCGTCTATTTTTCTACTCACATGAATGCTTTATGGAAAAAATTAATTTCAATAGGATAGGAATATTTTAGATATCGTGCCTCTGAGCTTAACTGAGTTAAATAGTGCATAATGCAAAGGCTAATGAGTATATTCAATGGCTGAACAACACGATTCCATACTTTAATCCCATTAGGAATTGAATTCATAGGTTCATATAAAATACTGCCAAAAAGTATGGGTGCATAAAAATTTGAGATATAATTGCGTGGATATGCTTTTTATGACCTCCAGTCATATTTTAATGCCAAGAATTGAATCTTCGAAGGTTCGCGTGCTGTGAAGAATAAAGTTTTAGGGTTGCCGACCTATAAAAGCATGGGAAAATTGCTCCAATCTTGAATTCTGTTTGGAGAATGTGAGAGTTAAGTTACGCAGGAAATTATATACACTTTTCTTCAAGCAACATTCCGGCCTTTTGTTGCGAACTATATATCTTATAGAGCTCATGTATTGCTGTATCCTTCTACTTTGATCTTTAATCTATAATCCATTTTTGCCTGCCATTTCATGTTACAGGATATGTTTTACGAAAATGTCAGTTCTCCATAGTGATTTGTAATAGGAAATATTGTACATACGTTAGTCTCCATTATCCGGGTTAATGTGGGCCGGGACCGAGTCGGATAGTCAAAACATCGGATAATACGGTTAAAGCTCGTCTCGCGTACGTAAATTATGAAATAAACTCGCTGTTTTCATGCCTTGTAAAATGTACTATAAGAATCACTTTGACGTTAAAACTATTCCAAATAAAATATTTCTCTTTTCCTTCGTAATTTATACGTCTATTGTTCAGAAGCAGTTTTTACTTCCTATCTCTGATTATGCCCAAGTTTGCTTGTCTATGCTGAACTGACATGGCGAAGTTTCAGCAAAAGCAATTTGACCGGTGTGCCGATACATGTGTTTGTAAGTGAAAAGGCAAGTATGCACCTCGGATGATACGGAACCTCGGTTAATCAGTTATTTCGGATAATCGAGAGTCCAGTGTGCTACAATTATTTTGATGAATATTTCGCTTAATCTTCTGGTGTATATGGTTTTTTAACTTTTCCTCTTTTCCCCTAGTAAGCTCCTTAAATAGAGGTTCCAATTTGGCCTTGGTTAAAAATTTACCCAAAAAGATGCTAAAAATAAGGAAATGGTAAAAGGCGATTTGCACGTAAAGGCGTACGCCCAGGAGTGATTCCAAGGAAAACCGGACAGGTGGGGGGAGAGGCTAAATTTCTAATAGAAATCAAGCCAAGAAGTAGTTCGAATTACAATGGTTGAAATTCACTTTTATAAATCTAATGCCGGTCAAGATATGTTTGCATGTATTAAGTATGTAGTGCAAATATTACATACCTTGCAAATTTGATCAGTTAAACGAATTGCAATATCGATTTGTATGTAAGTCAGGCACGTGCTAAGAGAGCGATGAAGAGGGGAACAGATGGTGTTAGACAGAAAGCGAGATTCCGCTAAAACAAGAAGAATTCTCAAGAAATAAGAGAAAATGTCTCCAGAACCGGCAAACAACCGCTAAATTGGCCAAGTCCTTAAATCGTGACTTCAGTGATTTTTTGCCTATGCTTAAATTGCCCTTTCTCTTTTATTACTGAACGAGTCCTCCGAGCTTCAGATATTTCCAACAGTTGGTTCGCATAATTTATTCAGTGTTTTACAACTCAGAGAACACTCTGCGGTAAGCTAACTTGAGCTTATTAATTAAACCCCTAAACTCTGATCCTTATCCTCGCTATCTCCTTATCTATTTATACCCGTTTAATTGGTTTCCGTTTCAAGATGAAGTTTTTAATGGAGCAGATCCACACAGTGATCTTCTCGCCCTTTCATATCGATAAAATATCATCAATGAATGTGTCCACTTCTGTATATGTGAATATGACTATGGGTAGAAATGTGATTAATAAGACGTTGTTACTCAGGAACTGTTCTCGCAAAATATTAACTACATCTCCATGGAAACCCAACAAAAAATATAGTAACATCTTTTTAGGAAGGGCGGGCCTTTTCAATTGGATTGGTAACGTAAGGCGTGTTGCTATGGTAACGTAAGGTAAACGGTGTGGACAAAAAAGTTTTATTTAAAATCAAATCAATCGTTTTTATCATCGTTTTTTATCCCTAATTTTCTTACATAAATCGCTCATAAAAATTTTCCTACCAATTGCTATTCAATGTTATAGACGTATCTTCAATGATTTTAGAGGCAGGTGATCGTGTTTTATTCTCGGAAATCCTTTTCGGTTTCCTAAAACTTTCATAGGAGGAAAATATATCTATATTCAGGAATTAGATCTACTTTGCAACGAGAAATTTTCAACAAACTTCGTTACGCCGGGTTGGCATGATTCCTTGCTATCCTATGGCGTTGAGTTGAATTAATATAGGACTCATTATAATCAATTATTGACTCCCTCAGTCTTNTAAAATAGTTACTAGTTTCCTTGTGAAAATTTGTTCTATTTTATCTACCATTCAGCCATGGAATACCACAAAGACACTTGCCATTCCGTGGAGTTTATTCTTTTGCAAAGTAACGCTTTGAACGAATATAAAAGCGAATGATTATTTTAATCATTGGCATAAATATTATAAAAAAAGGAATAAAGTAAGCCGTGTTGTACGAAATATTAGTTTCTATTTAGCATTGAATGATGTTGGTAGACCTGAATTTACAAAAACTGGACGATTGCATGTGATATATTGAACGCATAGAAACTCTTTCAGAGAATCAGCACCTTTAACTTTTCGGAAGAAACCATGGAACCATGGTTACCAGAAACCACGGTTACCAGAAACCATGAAACCATAGTCACCAGAAACCATGAAACCATGGTTACCAGAAAACAGTTTATTTGCAAATGAAATGGTATAATGGTATAGGGATTGGGCATCTATTTTTCTACTCACATGAATGCTTTATGGAAAAAATTAATTTCAATAGGATAGGAATATTTTAGATATCGTGCCTCTGAGCTTAACTGAGTTAAATAGTGCATAATGCAAAGGCTAATGAGTATATTCAATGGCTAAACAACACGATTCCATACTTAAATCCCATAAGAAATTGAATTCGTAGGCTCATATAAAATACTGCCAAAAAGTATGGGTGCATAAAAATTTGAGATATAATTGCGTGGATATGCTTTTTATGACCTCCAGTCATATTTTAATGCCAAGAATTGAATCTTCGAAGGTTCGCGTGCTGTGAAGAATAAAGTTTTAGGGTTGCCGACCTATAAAAGCATGGGAAAATTGCTCCAATCTTGAATTCTGTTTGGAGAATGTGAGAGTTAAGTTACGCAGGAAATTATATACACTTTTCTTCAAGCAACATTCCGGCCTTTTGTTGCGAACTATATATCTTATAGAGCTCATGTATTGCTGTCCTACTTTGATCTTTAATCTGTAATCCATTTTTGCCTGCCACTTCATGTTACAGGATATGTTTTACGAAAATGTCAGTTCTCCATGGTGATTTGTAATAGGAAATATTGTACGTTAGTCTCTCCATTATCCGGGTTATTGTGGGCCGGGGCCGAGTCGGATAGTCAAAACATCGGATAATACGGTTAAGGATCGTCTCGCGTACGTAAATTATGAAATAAACTCGCTATTTCCATGCCTTGTAAAATGTACTATAAGAATCACTTTGACGTTAAAACTATTCCAAATAAAATATTTCTCTTTTCCTTCGTAATTCATACGTCTATTGTCCAGAAGCAGTTTTTACTTCCTATCTCTGATTATGCCCAAGTTTGCTTGTCTATGCTGAACTGACATGGCGAAGTTACAGCAAAAGCAATTTGACCGGTGTGCCGATACCTATGTTTGTAAGTGAAAAGGCAAGTATGCACCTCGGATGATACGGAACCTCGGTTAATCAGTTATTTCGGATAATCGAGAGTCCAGTGTGCTACAATTATTTTGATGAATATTTCGCTTAATCTTCTGGTGTATATGGTTTTTTAACTTTTCCTCTTTTCCCCTAGTAAGCTCCTTAAATAGAGGTTCCAATTTGGCCTTGGTTAAAAATTTACCCAAAAAGATGCTAAATACAAGGAAATGGTAAAAGGCGATTTGCACGTAAAGGCGTACGCCCAGGAGTGATTCCAAGGAAAACCGGACAGGTGGGGGGAGAGGCTAAATTTCTAATAGAAATCAAGCCAAGAAGTAGTTCGAATTACAATGGTTGAAATTCACTTTTATAAATCTAATGCCGGTTAAGATATGTTTGCATGTATTAAGTATGTAGTGCAAATATTACATACCTTGCAAATTTGATCAGTTAAACGAATTGCAATATCGATTTGTATGTAAGTCAGGCACGTGCTAAGAGAGTGATGAAGAGGGGAACAGATGGCGTTAGATAGAAAGCGAGATTCCGCTAAAACAAGAAGAATTCTCAAGAAATAAGAGAAAAAGTCTCCAGAACTGGCAAACAACCGCTAAATTGGCCAAGTCCTTAAATCGTGACTTCAGTGATTTTTTGCCTATGCTTAAATTGCCCTTTCTCTTTTATTACTGAATGAGTCCTCCGAGCTTCAGATATTTCCAACAGTTGGTTCGCATAATTTATTCAGTGTTTTACAACTCAAAGAACACTCTGCGGTAAGCTAACTTGAGCTTATTAATTAAACCCCTAAACTCTGATCCTTATCCTCGCTATCTCCTTATCTATTTATACCCGTTTAATTGGTTTCCGTTTCAAGATGAAGTTTTTAATGAAGCAGATCCACACAGTGATCTTCTCGCCCTTTCATATCGATAAAATATCATCAATGAATGTGTCCACTTCTGTATATGTAAATATGACTATGGGTAGAAATGTGATTAATAAGACGTTGTTACTCGGGAACTGTTCTCGCAAAATATTAACTACATCTCCATGGAAACCCATCAAAAAATATAGTAACATCTTTTTAGGAAGGGCGGGCCTTTTCAATTGGATTGGTAACGTAAGGCGTGTTGCTATGGTAACGTAAGGTAAACGGTGTGGACAAAAAAGTTTTATTTAAAATCAAATCAATCGTTTTTATCATCGTTTTTTATCCCTAATTTTCTTACATAAATCGCTCATAAAAATTTTCCTACCAATTGCTATTCAATGTTATAGACGTATCTTCAATGATTTTAGAGACAGGTGATCGTGTTTTATTTTCGGAAATCCTTTTCGGTTTCCTAAAACTTTCATAGGAGGAAAATATATCTATATTCAGGAATTAGATCTACTTTGCAACGAGAAATTTTCAACATACTTCGTTACGCCGGGTTGGCATGATTCCTTGCTATCCTATGGCGTTGAGTTGAATTAATATAGGACTCATTATAATCAATTATTGACTCCCTCAGTCTTCTTCAATAAAAAAATAAGACTTCCCTGGTTTTATGAAAGCTTAAATCACTTCTTGAGGAACATAATCATGGCCGTTTTAATTGCGGTAGCGGCTGCCGATAGAATTCTTCAACAATAGATGTCGATTCGTTGCTACAACAATCCATCGCAACGTTCTCCATTTCATAGATTAACAATAATAATTAATAATAATATAATAATAAATGCCAGGTTGGAACGCCAGCACGCTAACCACTCCAATATGTTCGTATCTACCGGTACCGGAATAATTATATAGACACAACGAGACAGTTGTGAAAACGAGTGTTGTAGCAACGAGACAGTTGTGGAAACGAGTGTTGTAGCAACGAGACAGTTGTGGAAACGAGTGTTGTAGCAACGAGACAGTTGTGGATACGAAAGGGAGTGATTGTTGGGGGAGAGATCACGGCAGACATGTTGGAAGTGCGGTGAACCGAAGGTGGACGTTATAAAAGTTCTTAGAATAAAGTGCGGTGTTTTTCTTTTAAATTTTTTGCTCACTTATCCGTGAACCTAAGGCTACGTAAAGCTATTTTTAGAGGATTAATTTTAATCATAACTTGTCGATTTTTAAAACAAGTGTACCTTTTAAAGTAATAAGAACTAAAAGAGATACAATTCAACATTTGCAACGACAATTTTCAGTGGTGTAAGTTAACAACAATTTCGTATGAGTCAAGACATAAGACATTATGACAATGTTTTTTCTTCAGATACTATGAAGTTGGCCAGATTCGATCTCTCGATTTTTGGCACTTGTATAATCGATATTTTTCACCCTGACGTTCCATTAGAAACTTTAATCACATTTTATGCTGTCTATTAATTGAAAAACTATATTAAACTACTAATTTTTATGGTCACTTTAGACCTCAGAGGTATGGGTAGGAAATGAGAATCATTTTGAATTAAAATCTAAGTTAATTTGTTAAAATTGTAAAATAATATTCCGAGTAAATATGGTTTTTACATAAAAACAACATCTAAAGATGATTCGCGAAGTTTTCTTTTGGAAACGGGTAGAACTTTTTGGACGACCCCCATCTTCATTAAGGGTTAAATGGAAGATGGGACTCTTTAGTCCCAATTTCGCCCAATAAAGACGTTTATTATTATTATCTTCTCTAGTGTCGACACTAGAATGTGTTCATTGACATTTTATATTGAAAAGTCCATCTATACGNTGAGTTAAGCGAGGACCGCGAGTTATTGAAAATATGGAATCCTTTTTGAAGAAGTAAAAAGGGGGTAGTACTTTCCACAGAATATGATATATTCTTTGCGCGACTAGTCTCGTGTAAAAGTTGGAAGATGTCTACTCGTAGACAGAAATAGTTGCGTGAAATATTTATTATATTCTTTGGAAGTCACTAAGAGTTTTATTTCTTTAGTATGACTTCCTTCCACAACATTGATCCTGGATACATTAGATTTACCAAATAAAAATGTCGTAAACCTTTGAAAAGGTAACCAAACTTGGGAGCTTGAAGACATTTTAGGCTACTTTGTAGGGTATCCTCCGTAGTAAATTTCCTTGAAAGGAAACAATTGCGTCGGAACGACCCGTGCAAAATTAGCGGAATGAATATAAAGTAGCCGAATCAGCTGAATATTTCGGAATCACTCTTACGAATAAATTAACCCGGAACACACGCATTCGAAAAATCTGCGGTAAAGCAGCTAAAAAGTTCAAATCTATAAAGCGTATTGCAGGTAGATGCGATGAAAAGGTTAGAGATAGATACCATTTCACCTCAGCCAGGCCGCATCTAGAATATGCGGCGAGTTTATGGGATCCAGCGGATGAGCAAGGCGATACGATTTGTTAAAAAGTACTACGATAGAGAAGCTAGCGTAACGCAAATGCTCTCAGACGCAGGTTGGGATTCCTTGAAAGAAAAGAGATTAGAAGCTAGGCTGCGATTGCTTGATAAATTCAGATAAAGCACATTTGCGGAAGACGTAAGTGGTATTATGCGACCTCCCTGCTACTTTGTCCGATCCGACAATGAGCGTAAAATAGGAGAAGTATATGCGAGGACAAGTCGTTTTAGGGATTCATTCTTTCCGCGAACGATATGAGACATCAATAAGTTAAAGAGGTAACTCGAAGGCTTGGTGTTTGCACCCCCTGCCACCCGCCGAAAGGCGGCTAGCAGGGTATTTACGTAGATGTAGATGTAGGGACTGCACTTTACCAATGCACGGTTAAAACCATGCTGCTTAAAATAACTATACCGAACATACAAAAACAGCTTCGACCCTTTCGTTCTGCCCATGGCATTGAAACTATGGGAGAAATATTGAGCAATACACTTAGCAGCTTATACTGTTATCAAAGCTCTTCAAGAGAAAAAGGATCTCTCAGGGATCGTGGAAATCAGGACAGGGGAAAGGTCAACGGTTGCGTGTTATTCCCGGAAAGACCCCGAGAGGAGAGCGGACAAAGAAAGCGTTAAAGCAGCCCTCTTGTATGCAGGCGCCGTGATTCGGGGAAGGTATTTAAAGCTGTATTATGGCACTAAAAATGTTATCAAGGGACTCGGGTCCACGTTTTGTAGAAAGGCGAAAGTATATTGAGAGAAAAAACTCAACGCCGGAATTTCGACCGGAGTGCGTGCGGGAGAGCGCTTTCATTTGTTTAACGATGATGCCTGCGTGAATTATCAAGGAGAGTCATTGTCAGCCGCGAGTTTAATTAATCTCGCTCATAACTTATCTTAATTTCAATGTTGCAGATATTTATAATGGTTCCAAAAGTTTGTTAGGGGGTTGTTGAAAGGAAGCTGGGATTTGTACGAAGCCTGATTCGATTGCTGAAAATATTGCGTGGAAAATTCAACTCGTGGATTAATTGTTGTTGGAAAAATTCTGTTACCATCACCTATGTGATCAGTTCATGCATTAATATTGCTCGAAGAACTCCAATAACTATCAACAATGCAATCAAAACATGGAGTAATTGTTGCTCGAACCACCAACAACTATCAACAATGTAATCAAAACATGGGTCAATTGTTGCTGAAACCTCCAATTACCATCAATAATGTGATGGTAATTTCATGGTCGACTCATGGATTGCTGTTAAAACCTCCTATAACCACCAACAATGTGATGGTTGTTAGATCCATAGATGATGGTTTTTGGAGTTTTTCGACCACAATTACCACAACCATCAGTATATACTTCTATTCAACAACTCACGGATTCTAAAATTTAACTGAGATGCATCGGAGTGCATAGAAATATGTGACTATATTTTGTTTGATTTTCATTTTCAGCGATGCGCCCATGCTTTTCTTATTAACTACTTCACTAACAACCTTTTTTCAGTAATTTTTCGTCGACAATTTTCCAAAATAGGCGTTTTAGATGTCACGGTTGGTAGAATAAACTACTTGGGCCGTAACTTCGTGGTAAGACTCTTAGAGGAAGCGAGAAGAAGTCGAACTTTTAAAAATCATAATTGTGGTTATTGATGACTTCATTAGTCGAAGCCAAGGTCGTCTTCCAATATATAATGTGGTTTGTAATAGTTCGAATATCTCATGTTCCTTCTTTCGGTACATATCAGATGCAAAAGCTAAAATACGAGGGATGACGAATATAATGTGAAAATACTGGAAACTTGGTAAGGCTGATCTAGCGCAAGATGGTGCGCGCCCAGGAAAAATCCTAAGGAAGAATGGACTTGAAAAGGCAATTGGGAGACCCGGGTTCGATACCCGGCCCCGTCAGACTTTTTTCAAGTCCATTCTTCCTTGAGGTTAATGTGAAAATGTATGAAAGTAAATTAATGAAAGGTAAGTATTGCTAGAAAGATGAGGAAATATTAACAGGGCAAACACTAAGGGACGATATCTTTTTGAATGCAACACTGGAAGGAATAACGAAAAATTGGAACTGTTGCGTTAAATTACGAAGTGGGAGGGGATATGTTTAAGACAGGAATTAAAGAGAAATTAGGCAATTTTCTGGGCATGGGATAACTCGGAGAGCTGCGACGAAGAAATCTTCGAATTGGTACATTTTAAGGATGATGTAAATTAAGCACATGGGGGGTAAAATAGAATTGGACTTATTCCACCGATTTCTAATCAGGACACCGTGGTTTTGGAACCACCTAACCATCATAACCCATGAGAAATAATTGCTCACCTTCCGCCAACTTTTGCAGGAAAATTCGTCCAATGAACTTTTTAATTCGCGCTAAAAATTAGCAAATAACCTAATGCAAAAATTGACTGCCGTACAACAATAGATTTCGAATTTTCCTATCTGACTGTAGATTTTTCAGTAAACATGGCGTGTTTAATATTGAATCATTTCTCTATGACAGCAGTTTCTCATTATTTTGGCTCTGTTATGTCAGATTTGCGTAAAACGTGGGTCATTTATTTCTGAAAGGGCCCGCTGAAGATTCAAGTCAGATTTAGTGGGAATAAACATTTATAGTAATGAACCAGGAAGCACTTGGTTTCAAAATGGATCCTTAATGTTTTCGCGCAATGAGAAAACTATGAAACATAAATATTAGAGGTTCGCGGGTCGGACTTGGCGGAATTTTTGCTCGGAAGAAACCACAAAGAAGAGAAGGTATTTCCGCCGGAGATGGGGCATATATTTCTCCCGCAATTTCGCGCGAATGCGAGGGTCCCTTAAAAAAAAAAAACCCCGAAATGTCGCGACAAATAAAAAAACAACGGGAACTATGTGGGAAATTAAATATTGCCCCCGGAAATGTCGGAAACATCTTTTGGAACCATGCCATATTGAGGACTCCTCGCCACCTCCTGCCCATGTTCACACGTGTAGAAGGCGTACCTTTTCTAATAAGGGAGGGAAAAGAGAGCCCTTCAAATTGCTGCGAAAAAGGGGCGAAATACACGTTCATTAGGGCCCGTGAAATACAGCGGATTTTCTGGGGGAAGAGTCCCTTATGTCCCCCGTCTGGTTCATCGTCTCGGAATAGGAACTTCCATTGAAGAGCCGCTTCTTGGCGCAAAAGCCGCCCCTCGCTTATGTGGGCCGTGGCCCCGACCGGGGGACCCCGCGCGGGGCCGCGCCCCTCCTGCAACGTCGGTCAATCCCGGGAGCCTCCCTCCCAGGGCTCACGCAGGAAGAGTTTCGCGGGATCGGCACTCGCGGCGCCACCGTCGCGAGGAAGGGAGCTATCGTTATTGGCGGACGGGGCCCGGCGGCTGGGGTGGGGAGAGGGTTGAAGGGGAAACAGAGGGGGTGCTGGCAATCTTGACCTTCGCGTCGACAGTGCCTTTGGTGGTTTGGACGGAGTTCGACGGAGTTTCGGCTCCGTCGGCTCTCTTAATTTCTTTAGTTTCTCGTGGGGATCGAACGGGGGACCCTCCCGTTAAAGGACCGCTGCAACCATGGCGACCCCTCCGGACAGCCCCATCGAAGATGTTATGTTCGAGATCGAGCCGAGCAAGGTGCCGAAGCACAGGCCAGTCGCTCTCGAGGACCTCTGCAGACAAACCAAATTCACGAGGCAGGAGATTAGGGTCATGTACAGAGGGTTTAAACAGGTGAGCTTGATGGATCTGCTGGTGGGATCTTGTGGGGGGAACTGAGGCGCCAGACGCCAGCTTTGACCGGGGAGACCGAGTCTCCTTCTGGGAGGTTGAGGGCCGGGTAGCGGGGAAACGGGCTATGCATTACCCGGGTGTTTCATAAGGGATGTGCGAAGGTGTCGCGATAGATTCCGGAAAATGCCGGCTGTTGGAGATAATAGCATTCCGGTTGAATATCTCTCGCGTATCCATCAAATATGAGCCTATTAATTCCCCAAAACCGATCAAAACCTTATGGACAACTGTCGGTAAGGTCATACCATTAAAAAAAACCACTTTTTTCCGCGAGAGATATTAATGTGAATCAGTCAATTCATGATGTGCGAATGCATCTTTGGACTTTGAGGTATTTTTCCCCGCATCTGCGAATTCAAAAGTTTCTGTGGGAAGTTTTCCGGGCAGGTTTCTTTGTTTACCGGAGAAAGATTTCCGGAGCTGTCAGCGAGCGGTGACCGGCGATGAAATAACGCCGTTTCAGTTACTCTTTTCCGCCGCCAGATGGGCCCGCGCAAGTTGAAAGTCTTGCATCTCTACCACTTGCACATTACTCCGTAAGAATCTATTCTCCGTATCCAGGAACCTAGATTCGCTGAATATTTGAATCGTTCAGAAACAGGCCACATTCATTAAGTAAAAAGTGGTAATAAATGACGTAATACACTCATACCAAATGTTGAGATTATAAGCGTCTTACTCTATTTCATAAGGACTTAATTTATATAGCGTAGCCATAGAAACCATGTACCGTAGCAACCAGAGATATTCTAGAAGACCTCTCACTGTATTAGTGATTCAAAGTTTAAGAACGTGCAACCAAATCATTTGACTATCGCGACAGATGTTTCCTAAGCAACGAAAAAGTTAGGAGGCCACAGCAACCTCTTAAATGTTTAAAATGATGACACGAAAAGTTTCAGAGGGGAATTTAAGTTCTTAGGTG
Source organism: Ladona fulva (assembly GCA_000376725.2). Classification (NCBI taxonomy): domain Eukaryota; kingdom Metazoa; phylum Arthropoda; class Insecta; order Odonata; family Libellulidae; genus Ladona; species Ladona fulva. The sequence goes on from KZ308437.1 coordinate 308,347, forward strand.
GCAAAAGTTAATTGAGATTTTCAAATTTTCTGGCACGCCTCAAATCATCGTCCTTCTATGGTTATAAATTTAAATTCATATTAAGAAAGAAACATTGGACTCCCGAAATACATACATGCATAGCAAAGTTCACACACGGTAATATTTGTATTAAACTAAGAGAAATGTGAAGCGAAATCCCTACGTTTGTGTTGAAATCATCAGTTCAGCCTTGCTATTCACGGTGACTTTCGGAATGATTTACTCCCTCGTAGTCTCAAGTTCACTATGTTCACGCCAATCATGTTGCAATCGCGAAACAGAAAAACGACAGTCGACTGTTCATCAACCGAAATTTTTAAGGATCACGGAATACGACCTCTTTCGACGATTAATCTTTATCCGTTTAACATCACGATCACTCTATTTTGATTCTAAATGGCTTAGAGAGGAATTTAAACGTGAAAAAAACTTGACGTAGTTAAATCCTCGCTTACCATTTCTGTATAAAAATTCCTTTTGCCGCTTCCAGATTGGTACGAAGATGGAGAAACATTCTACGCGACCCTTCCTTTTATCGCAATCCGAAATACGCCAATTTTATATAAATACCCACTTTGATGCAACTATTTATTCATCTTTTTTCACCTGATCCCAGAACGTCGAAAATCACGTTAATAGAGCGTAGGGACGCTACATTAACATGGCGGTTGTTGTAGAAAGTACAGGGAAAACGTTGCGAGATTAATCTCCCCCCGTGGTCTGTGTTCGTATTGAATTCTTTGTCAATGGAGGAACTCTCTATTAGTAATCATTTGAAACTTTCTATCAAGAGGAGATTTTTTAGTTGACATAAATCAGGATTGCGGCAATACGCGATTTTCCACGTTTTCATAAACGAATCGGTTTTCTAAATGAGCCAATTCTGTTTACTACTGAATATCTCCACAGAAACGTTGCTAAAACTTTTTATGTAACTACAATTCAACCTTAACCCAGAATCACGATTTCCGTTTACTTCGCAAGAAGCTGTTTGGAGATAGACTATATAAAAAATGCACGGTTTTGATTTCTTGTATTTGTCGCAACTGTAAATCAAAGCGACGATTTAACTAACGAGTGGATCTTCATAAAAAAAAAAAACAAACCGTCCGTTTTCCAAACAAAATATCATCTTTGGCTTAACGAATGGGACATGCAATCACGAAACGCTTTAGCACGCTCGCGCTATCCCAACATGTGGCTGACTATTTTCACATGAAAAAATGACGCTCATTAAATATCCGCAGTGAAAATTTTTAATTCGTAGCTGGGAATCCCCGAAGTTATTTAGGAGGGATGCGAGGAGACCTTGACATGTTCATCTTATAAAAAAAATTTAGCCTTTGCCATTTCCCGAAAATATTCGAGTTTATTCGAATCTCTTATCTAAGGTTTATATACATTTTATTCTTAATTAAGCATTTTCTAAAGATATCGGACCCAGTCCTTAAAGTGATCCTCATTCTTTCAGAAGGGAAGAAGTAATTTTGAATGTTGATAAATGATTTCGATAAAATATATTTAAGAATTCATTTTAATAAAGTTTCGGGAATGAAATTAAATAGAAAAAAGCACATACAACTGGATAAATAACAAAATGCAGAGCTGTTTAGATGTATTAGCAATCCGTTGCCAGGTTGAAAAACTCATCAGGTTGAAATATAAATGAAGGTTGCTAAGGAACATACTTTCGCTAGGCTACTTTATTTACACGCTTTAATAAAATAATTAATAAATAAATGTTGGAATGCTGTTAAAGTATTAGAGGTTTAAAATTGATAATTGGATTATGCTATCGAAATTGAGGATTTAATTTACGTTTGCAAGACTAACGCCTCTTTTACGAATGTCTGCAAGAGAAAAACATCTTTTTACCTAAGATTCGCGCAAATACATTTTTAAGTTATCTTCCAAAAAATTCATCTTTTAACGTTATCATTTGACCCCGAAGTCGGTTTTACCATTCTTTGGACAAATATTTTTCTGTAATATTCATGTCTGCTAAATTATTTCCTCCAATTAAGTTTAAATGCATGTAGAGTTTAATTAAAGGGAAATAGTACTTATTAACTACCTCCTTACTTCAGAGTTCAATGCAAAAAAGCACAAATCAGTGAATATTTATGAAATCTCTGCAGTTCTGTTTTCCTAAAAAGATCTTTTGGGATTAATATCCAAAGATGTGAACATAGTTGTGTGAAATCGCAATAATTTCTATCTATATGCTGTGTGCTTGCTATTTTTACTAATTTTAGAAAATTTCTTCGTTGAGGATATTATCTTGTCATATCGTAAGCATCTTAAATTTTCAATATTTGTCTCTTCTGGTGGAAGTTTCAATTATGTTTTATTATGAGCGTTTATTTGCTTCATTTCAAACGTTATAATTCTACTTTTTTTATCATCAAAAGCGTATCTACCTTGTGATGTGACGTAACACACAGATGCCACCAAGAGATTGTTCCCATACCGTTTAGAAGAACATGCAGAGATGTGTGGTTGAATTGGGTGTGCTAAAAAATTCATCAACTCAAAACCTTTCGAACCTTTAACTTTCGCGAACAGGATTCGTTGTCAAAAGTGTCGTTAGATATATCTTCGACGTAGGTTTGAGTATAAAATGCTGTAGATAGATGTGCAAAATTTGCATGTATGTCGATATCTATTCCCTTGTTGAATAGAATCAATCCCAATAAGCATTACTTAGGGCTAAATAATGATAACATTTGCAATTCTGTCGATATCTATTCCCTTTTTTAATGGAATCAATCCCTATAAGCATTACTTAGGGCTAAATAATGAATTAATTGTAAAATAAAACATAGTTACATATATAATGAGTAATTACGAAATAAAGTTTCTAGAATGTAATCAACTGTGCTTATTTTTATCGAAATTCTTTGCGAGGTTTTCTCAAAATAGATTTTGCAACACAGTAGGATTTGCGGATTTCACAGCGTCACTTCATCCTATCCTAATTAGAAAATCATTCATTAGGACTCATATTATAATTACATACGTATATTGGTTGGAGAAAATTAGAACAATCTTCTTATGAAATAATAAAATCGCTCTTGAACATTCAAAAAATGATGAATGTAATACGTATGTACCTTTATATACTTTAAAAAGTTTGAAAAATGCTCTCGCACGACCATCAATTGGGATTTCCCGAACGTTCGGATTGCTTCAGACTTGGAATTCAATCCTGGACAGAATTCATTCTGTAAAATTCATTAGTATAAGGTAAAACAGATTTTCGATCACCGAATCAGTGATAATCTGATCCTGAAGCCGTGGACTTGAATTTCAGGCGGTTAATGGGAATGTAATAATCACTGTAATTGCGAAAATGCGGTTTGGTTCGCCATCTGGTGGCAATCTGTTACATGTACACATCATACATACGTGACATGCCATCAACTAGGTCCTCGATTGTTTAGGGTTCGCGACAGGCCTCCATGGCAACCGTAACAGCCTCGGGGAAAATATCAAACTGCCAAGCAATCCCTTTCTTCCTCCAAAACTGCATTATGTCCATCCTTTGTTACCTGAAAACAGTGCATTTCTTTTTGAAAGATGTGAAGTATTCATGCTAGGACTTGTGCACTGATTCCATTTCGAGCTACTCAAGGATGCATTAGTAGCCGAAACACACAGATTAGTGTGAATTTAGCAGTTTTTAAGTTAAGGAATTATGCGCGAAAGAACTGATCCGCTAAGGAAGTCTTGTTAACCGCCGAAAAGATTCTAAAAGTCTTTGTGGAATTGAAGAAAAACTTTCGTAAAATATCCAAGGAATGGTTTAAATAACAATGGAAAAATTTAAAGTTCAGTTTGCCCTTTTTGACTCCTAACAATCAGCGCAATTTTTACGTTTATGCATAAAAAAATCAAAGCAAAGAACATCTAAGAAGCATCATTATTTCATCAAAATATAAATTTTTGCTTTTTGCGTTCTCTCACCAAATAGTGGAACATGTATAAAAGGAAACTATATTTTTATGTTTTCTCTACCATACATCTAACCCTAGCTGTAAACATTTTATAGAGTAGTAGATACTGTTGAAAGTGCTTCTGCAACTAAGGCCATTTTACTCATATTTGCTCAGATTTGCTTACATTTGCTCATATTAGCTCACATTAGCTCATATTTGCTCACCCTTTCTCACATTTCCTTACAATTACTAATATTTACTCAGATTTGCTTATATTTTCTCACATTTGTTCATAAATATCAATATTTGCTCACATTTTCTCCTATTTGTTCATATTTGCTCACCCTTTCTCACATTTGCTCATAAATACTATTATTTGCTCAAATTTGCTCACATTTGCTAATATTTGCTCAAACATGCCCCCAGTGAGAATCGAACCTACTACCGCTTCTACCAAAGGCGACCGCGCAGCCCCATTGGCTCTCCGAAAGCCCATATCCTGTATAATGTTATCCATATAATAATATCCTTTGCACTCTATTCTATAACCAACAATTTCCTTCAAAGATAACTGTATTCTGCAAAGTAAAATGTTCATCCAAATGTCAGATTTTAGTTTTCAAATAGTAGAATTTTATTCTACAAGCTTCGGAAATTATTAAGAAATAGAATATATTATTAAGAAAAAGAATGTTGGAATGCTGTTAAAGTATTAGAGGTTTAAAAACACTCCGTAAGCCGTATTTCGGAAAACGGAACTCGCGCCAAGAGACAAACGGGAAGCTCCGGATTACAGATTTCTTAGAAGTCCCAATGATCATTTCAGAGACAAAGCCTCCATCTTCAGGGGGTCTCCACAACGGAAGTGGAAAAATTCCTAGGCGAGAACCGTAAACAACTCCACCACTCTTTGTGGGGGCCCCCTGAAGATGGAGGCTTTCTTTCTGAAATGATCATTTGGACTTCCCAGAAATCGTTAATCCGGATCTTCCCGTTTGTCTCTCAGCGCGATTTCCGCTTGATGAAATACGGTTCACGGAGTGTTTTTAAACCTCTTATCAGACATTATACCAATGTAATATTGTAAAATGGTAATATTCAAAGAAAGTTGAAATTGTGTGAATGCGCAGTACTTTTTCACCCTCACCGATGTGTGTAGAAAGCCAAATCCAGTGTAATCTGCTATGCTCATCTTAAGACAGCTCTTCTGAAAATCCCGGATTCCATTCTACTTTACCACTACTTTATTATCGGTAAAGTGCAGGCCGTTAATCCCCCCTTCGCCAGCAATTTAATTACTTCCTGCAATATAACCGTGGAGGGCTAAGAGCTCTTGAGCGATAATTACGGCTTCCTCTCCTAGCCGTCGCATTTATCAGCCCACCGCGGAGAACTGGGCGTTACGTGGAATCAATTCCATTTAAAATGAGCTTTTCCGATTCCTTATACATTTGGATGTGTGAGATTGCAGGTATACGTCCGCATTCATTATGTAATCCGCTCAAGACACGGATCGACCAACCGACTCGTCCTTTTTGCGTTTTTCGCGGATTGATGCCGAAGTAGGAATGCGGTAACTCTCCGTAATGAACCGATATCTCAGG
>KZ308437.1:346766-409492 GCA_000376725.2 Ladona fulva
GTTCATTTGTAACTAAGAGACACTGTTGGGCCAGCTTTATTATGGATAAAGGTCGTTAGAATGTCTACCCCGGGAGTATTTCTGGTTATTGATAAGTTAATGGGCGTCTATGACATTGGGATCAGGACCAAAATGCATCGAATAGGTTATAATTATAGGTTTCTCAGGCATTATTTTTAGTTTTAATTACTTTAAAAAAAGCATTATATTTTTCTTTAGAATTTTCAGCGTTGAATGCAAACCATTTGGTTCGAATTGTTTCGAATCGCTTTTAACGAGCGGGCGCGGGAAGCGGCTAGCGCTTCCATTCCGAAGTAATAAAGTTTGACGTCATCCGCGGACGTTGGAGTTTATAAATAAACTCGATAATTTGATTTTAGTGTGAGGGAACTCGAGTTGTGGCGGAGCGCTGATGGGAATTTCGGAAAGATAGTTTGGGAAGGAAGTGGGAGGGCGGGGATTGGATTTATTCAACGTGACCTATTTGCTCCTTAAAGGTAGAGAGTTGTGCTGTCTACGTGAAATTTACGTGTGTTGGCGTATAAACGTGGTGTCGACCTTTACAGGTAACTGTGACCGGCTTTAGAATAGGTAAGGGCAGTATTATCTCTGTAAGTTAATCCTGTGGCGTCTAGACTATTTAATGGAGCTTGTATTTAGTTAGTTGTTCAGTTGAAGGTTTTTACCTCACTCTTCTGATTCTCCATTAAAAGAGCGGTTACTTTCGCGCCTCATTTGTTTCTTGGAATTTATACTGTATTTTTTCCAGAAGCATGTGAGTCACAGTTGAGTCTGCTGTACATACATAAGTGTCATACCTTTCGGTAGGTTCCTAAGCCGTAACATTCCCTATTCAATGCCATTTCTTTCATTTCTTGATAACTTACCCCATGCAACATCTTCTAAATTCCTCGTCGAATTTGTAATAAACTTATTTCAGCTATTCATTTATTTTATCACAGAACTCGTAAATATTTGAAATATATTCCCAAGCGATGACTTTTTATGACTGCATATTTTTATTCGCTAGATATCATAATTTCCATGAGTGTATTGGCTTGATTTCACGCTTACAATGCAAGGGGTAATGACGGGTGTTACAGGGATGAAAGAAAAGTATCAACTTATGGGGTACTCCTGAAGTTTTGTTCTATACCTTTCTGGAGGTTTTGAATTTCGAATTGTTAAAGGTTACCAATGTATTTATTATTATGATTAATAAAATAAGGTGTACCACAGGGTTTAGTTTTAGGCCCAGTGCTATTTATAATGTACCTTAATAGCGTTTTTGAGTGTGTAAAATATTGTAATACACTCGTAATACACTCACTGCACAGACCACCATTAAGCATCGGGTGTTCCATTGTGAGACGCTTTCTCGAGAAGATAAACTAAAGTGTTTTCCACCTTCACAAGTCGTCGGACAGTTCCCAAGATGAATGCTTCCTTTTCGTTTTTAGGATTAGGATCGTGATGATGCAAAGAGAGAGTTTTCGTGGCTGCCCTTACAATTTTTTGTTGTTTCCTCCGATGATTTCTCTTGTTTATTTCTCCGCGACGTCTTACTCTCGATGACAGGATGATTTCGTGTTCTTTGGAGGGTTTTCTGTAGCGTGCGCACCCCTGCATGCAGAAGGTTTTAGAAAGGAAAGGAAAGCGATGTGAATAGTAATGGAGAAGGGAAATGGAGGTGTATGAATGAGGTTGCTTATTCGTTTACCTTGTTGTTTAGTGTTCTATGTTTCTTTTGGAAAGAAAAATTGAGCAATGTTGTAAATGCACCGAGGATTTTGACATCTCAGAAATATATGAGCATGAAAATGTCACCGCAAAACAGGTTTTAATAGAAGAAAAATGGAACATAGGACACGTCCACATCTACATATGTACCCTACAAGCCGCCTTTCGGCGTGTGGCAGGGGGTGCATGCACCATGACTTCCCTAATCGATTTCTTTCGCGTATCGTTCGCGGAAAAAATGAATTCTTTAAGCGACTTGTCCTAGCATCTACTTTCCTGTTTTTCTTGCAGTATGGGAACGTATATTGCAGCGGAATTTTACTTGTAGAAATTTCAGTGAAATATTGCTCACATGCGGCGAAGCTTAAATTTATCTACTAAACATATTCGATTCTTTTTGTATTGAATGGCTGGTTTTCTATTCTTACCAAGTAACGACACTTGAATCTAAGATAGAAAATTGGTGAGATACACCAGCGATTTGGTAGTTTCCTAAAAGTTCATAAGAAAAATAAAGTCAGTTATACATATCAATATAAGTACTTGTTGATTTTAATGTATGAGTTTATAACTAAGCCTAAAAAATCAAACGATAATGTATCCCCCCGTTAGCTAAGAAAATCTTTCCTGTTGAACACGTTCAAATATCTCTGTTGATAATTTACAGACGAAGAAATCTCAACAGTGAGTCAATGGTTCTCCAAAGATTTTTCTCTAATAATAATTTATTTAAATCTAGTTTTACTCTCAATATCGGTTAACAAATATTCCGAAAGAGAGCTGAGTGAATTAAATTAGCACCCCTCTCTTACTTTTGCATCGAATGTACTTTCAATACACTTCTTGAATCTGTTTTTGTTTNACAGATAGATTTTTAATTTCTTCATTCTTTTATTAGTAATCGGAAACCATAGTCGCAAAATTGACAATAATGTTAAATATGATTTTTTGTTGAATTAGAATACGCGATGCGAAGAACACCATTTCCTAAACCCATACACCGACACACGTCCATCAACTTGACTTCTCCGTCACCAGGCATTATTCCAATTCTTATGGAATTGTTTTAGTTAAAATTGGATTTCGGTCGCAGAATTTTCTTCGGACTGTATCGTACTTTTTTGCTATTCCACAAAATGGACAGCTTTTTCCTCTCGTCATTCTAATGCTAGCATATGTTGCAGTTAACACACGTTGCGTTTTAATGGACGAATATCCTCTGTATATTCCAGTAATCATAAAACGAGGTGACAGGAAAGGAAATTGACTTTTTATGACTGTTAGTGTTGTTCGGCATTGTTATACATTTCCGCTTTATTGTTATTAGACAATTTAGACTTTTGTTAGAAAATTTAATTAATAGGTCATGTGTATATTCGAGGAATCATAAGAAGAGGTGACAGGAAAGGAAATTGATCTTTTATGACAATGGGTATTGTTGAGCAATGTTGTACGCTTCCGCTTTATTGTTTGATAACAATAAATCACTTAGACGATTGTTATTAAACAATTTACTTAATAGACAAAGCACCTCTGTATATTCTAGTAATCATGAAAGACGCAACAGCAAATAAAATTGATCTTTTGTAACAGTTGGTATGGTTGAGCATTGTTGTACACTTCCACTTTATTGTTATTAGACAATTTAGACGATTGTTGTAAGACAATGTAGTTTATAGACGAAGCTCTGTATATTCTAGCGATCATAAAAATGGAATTGATCTTTAATGAAAGTTGGTATTGTGGAGCATTGTTATACGCTTCCGCTTTATTGTTGTTTGTACTTTTTTATTTGTGTTGTTACCAATTGTTGTTTGTATTCACATTCTCGTCGTTGACAGCTTCCATTGTCGGTCGTTCATGTTTTTTCGATATCTTCAATTTCAAAAAAAACATAAGCTCATAAGACATAGTTTCGCGTCGACGTAACGAAGGTTGCGGCACGCGTGATGCATTTTATCCTCGAATTTCCGTTCGCAAGGAACTGCGTTGCGTCTCTGAGGAGGAATCTCCGTAATAGTCTTTCCCTTTTTTCCGCCTCTGTCACATTTCCCGTCCGTCTGACGTCTGTAAACATTCCCCCGTCCGACGGCAGTTCCCCGAGTTTGACATTTCTATTAAGCCTTTATTCTATTTGCATCACCTGATCTATCCTCACGTGAATCCCCCGTCCAAACATCCCTCTGAACCTTTTCCCACTGCTGGGAAGCGCCTATTTCGCGGAAAGAAAATAGATTTCTTACGGATTTGCGTCCTATGCGTCGGAAACACTTCTGTGACAAGTTATTCCTCCTCTCTTCGTGCCTTATTTATAGAATAACGTGGGAATTCTAGTGCTTACGCATAAAGCTTCTACGTTTGGCTCATCTATACTTAACCTTGTTAACGTGGAATTTCTTTCAGATGTATACTCAAATACTTTAACACATTCATATAATGGTTTACCAGATTTTCCTTGATTCCAAATATTAAACAAAACTTTATTCTAATATCAGCATTTCCTCCCCTGATCATTATGAATGTAATTTTCTCGAGGGTTGTCGGAAAATGTATAGCTTTCATTTCTTTAAAGGCACTTCTTTTCATAGCGAGAAAATTAAGGTTAACATTGCAATGTAAAATTTGACATGTTCGTTGTATTAGAAGTTGCATTCCTTTGGTTGAGCTCTAGATAACTCTAGATTCCTAGATGCGTGACTATTTCCTAAAATTTAATCGCATAATTTCTCTCAAAGATGGAATGAATGCATATTTATGCTCCGATTATAGCGAAGGCATTTCTTTTTCTGTGTATTAAGTCGTATTATTTGCTGATTTTTTTAAAAAGGAATTCTAGTTTGTAATCCTAAAATGGCTCTATGTTTTAGCAATCAGAAGGGCGAATACTTCCAGCAAATTCGTGGCATTATATTATATCATATATATATTATCTTATTCCATATTTATATATACATATATATAGATGGAACCATTTTCTCTTCATTTGTGAACGTGTATATATTTAAGGATCTTACCTTATCTTTAATAGACGTAGAAATAAAAACGTAACCATCGTTATTATTAACTATGTTATATCCCGTGCGAAAATGTGGTACTATCAGGTGCGTCGAGTTATTATACTCTTTGGTGATTTTCGGTTGTCAATGACTAAATAATTAAATATTTATTGAAATTTATTTAAAATATTAAAAAAAATCAAATTCTGTCGATCACCATCGCCAGTTTAGTTTTCGGTGCTTTACTCAGTGTAAAGGATAACGATATGCTGTGCTGTGTAGATTGGACGAAGTTAGTCATAGGTTAACATTGGTGATATCCACTAATAGGACTGGAACGTATTATAGCAGTGAGTACTGTGTTTTGATAATCGAGGGCATTGTCGCATGTTTTTTTTTCATTAACAATGGAATAATCAATTAACTTATCTGTGAGCCAAATTCAGTACTAATTAAGTTAATAATTTAAAGTGAGTTCTATTTCCAACATTATCGTGAAATATACTGTCCTTCGAATGCCATGAGAAGAGTCGCTTGATAAGAGAAGGTATTGTTGTTCATTAACATATCTATCAGCATTATTGCGTATTATTTACATCTGTGGTTCTTTCTATTGTTGTCCGTATTGTTGGCAATTTTGTCATCCATATCCATCTACACACATTGTTATCAGCATCTGTATTGTTATGTACATTGCATTTATCAACATAGCATCTACGGAAGAGGAGAATTTCTTGTCTATGCAACAATGTGGCTATTTAATCATCACCTGGTATTGCGTTAGTTACTCGTTGTTACGAGGAAAATTTAGACTGAAAGTGCGTTTGTTTAATGTTTAAATGGCAAAATTTCGCACGCTCGAGCGATCGTGATTCGCGGTTATTTTCGCCGCAAAACAGCGAATGTTCATTCATATATTGCGCGTCTAAAATTGGAGTCCCTCTTTCGAAAGTATGGTTCGCAGTCAGCCACGCAGGCTATTCCCTTTCAGCGAAATGAGGAGAGCAATCTCCGGATGAGAGAAAAAAGGGCATTTTCATGTTTATCTTCGAATGTCGCTTTTCCCCCCTCCATTGGCCTCCTTCCATCTTCCCCAATAATCTTCTCCACCGGCAAGAGCCTTCCTAATGACCTGTTTACCATCTGCGTTCCTCCTCCAGTGGTATACTGATGACTTTTAAAACCTTCTTTCAATAAGCTTTGCCTAATGCTCTAACCCTTACTTTTCATCTCATACTTTCACTCCGGTTCTCTCTGTGTTTACTCACGTGTTCCTTTGCATTCTGAGTCCTCAGATACTGCGATACTTGTGTGGCAGAGGGCAAATTTTTCCAATGAGATAGTTTCAAGGTTCATGACATCTCAGGCCGTTAAAGTTTTTCCATTTTGTTTTAATGTCTGCGACGAAATAAAATGAGAACCCATGAAAAGCTCAATGGCGTGGCTTTCTCGAGGAACAAAAAGATTTCTTTCTAATCCTAACACATATAATCACGTATTTATTATGTATTACTTTGAAGTAAAGCTGTTTTCTGCACCATTTATAAACTATATTTTGTTTACCGGTAATGTTTTAGACTTTTTTTCAGTTGTATAACTGTGAATCAATAAAACGTGTCAATTTATCCGTTTAATATAAACTTTTTCCCTCGTTTTGCGTATGGTTGGATTGCATACAGTATTCTTGTGCATATATTTTTAGCCATTGTTAATGCAAATTTGCGCAGATTTTTCGCATTCTCTCCGTAATCTGTCCTCCCCACTGTGAATCTTTTGCCTTGGTTATTTCCATGCCTTGGTCATTTTATTTCACGCACAACTGGAGTTTTCCATTCATATGCACTTTTATGTTGATTAAGTTACAGTATGGTACCACTGGCGACGAGTTAGATGGAAGAAAATTTCATGGAATTCACTTTCAAACTCGATCTTGTAAGATAAAGTATTTCAATAAATTTTCAAGCATACCATCCGAAAGGAAAAAAAATTGAGCTAAATACCTTCCACCTAAATAAATATAAAAGACCATTTAGTAACACAGCGTTCCTAAAGAATGCCGCACTGTTTAGGTATTATCATAATTTTTACGACCGCAATTCGGTGTCAACAATTAATCATATTCTCCCGAAGGCAACAATTGAGATGGCTATTCTCTGATTGTTGGAATAATTTCGACGAAACTTGCTCATTGTCGCGTATGTCACTATTAATCGACGTTAATTTGTTCTTTTGTAACCTTCTTTGGACACCAGTTATGTAAGACTGTATGAAGAACGAGTTTTTTTTAGTCAACTTTTGAATTAAAAAAATTTCCATGGAAAAACTGAAAATAGATCGACAGAAATTTGCTTAAATATTTAAAAAAGACATTCATTTGTTTCATTCGTGTTTCACATTTGTTATACTATATAATTTGCTTTTTCTTACTGGCAACATGCGTGTTGCTACAGAACACATAAAGTCAATCATAAGACCGACGGGAAAATTTTCTGCTTAGGTTTAGGAATGTACAACGACGAATCGAATGGTCTTATAATGAATAGCAACCCTCGATGGAATCAGCTTCTGTTATTTGCGATATTCGAAAACATTTCGAGATAACTTAAGGAACTTCCGAGCAGACGAGAGTGTAATATTTACACATCCATTTCTTAGAGTTGACAAAAGGAGGCACCACTTCTAAGTGAGCTGCAATTTTGTTTAACCATTCCGATGAAGTGACTCTGAAACTTCATCCGCAACAAGCATCATTATTGGAACTCATAACGTTCTATGATTATTATGTAGCATTAATTATTACACGAGCCTTGAGGAAAAGATACTGATTGCAGCATATCAAGCATTCGTCACCAAATGTGGATGCCCTAGGAAATATGGATCAGGACAACCAGCCTCTTTATCGATAGAAATGTATGGTCTTGAATCGCCATGTTTCCCTATGTAGTTTGCTAAGGTAAGGAAGGATGCAAGTGAATTGAAAGCGATCGGAATGTTGAATCATCAAGGATGTTTTCTAAAGTGGGACAGGAGACGAAAATAGGCGGTTCGTTTACTCTCCGATAGGTGGACTACTTTTCGAATCATACGAGGTATCGGATTATTCTTGGAAAGAAAGGTTTAGTCTCCAGAGCAGTGGCCTCCGGTACAGTCGATATTCGCGAAGTATTGAAGACTCTATGCCATATCACGAGGTGCAACTACTAGGCGTATCCAAGTAAAACAGCGATGAAATGCATTAAACATAATACTATTTGATTCTATTTCGCCCGATAAAGTTAGTTATCACGATTGTAGTTTTGGAATTAATCAAAATTCCCGAAAATTTGGTGAAACATTTTGTAACAAAATCACTGATTCGGATTCGTGTTTTAATCTTAAATTCAGACAGCAGTGTTTCAGCTGTAATGGAGTCACTCAGATTGGAAAAAAGACTGAATTACAAACGAGAGGTATTCTAGAAGAATTTATCTCTACAGATCTCGTCGCGAGATGGTTGTATTGTCACTCCATTTAATAACATTCACACAAAAAGTGTCACAAGGAAATAATCGCTAGGAAGGACAGCTACTTCTGGTCGTTTGCACCGCTGAGCATTGGGGAAACTAATAGGAGTTAGAGTTAGAGTTAGATATGGTGTTCTACACCCCCTACCATACGCAACTGCCAAGCATTTCGTCATATCATCATGATAAGTCGTATTGGTGAGGAATAATCAATACATTTCCTCGTCAAAACAAATCCTTAGTCACGAAACCGACGTTCATTATAATCAGTTGCCTAAAGAAATGTTTTGATAAGCAGGGAAACAAAGTTGTCGATAAACATTGATTTATAGCTATTGTACATTTGATTTGAACACGTGGAGAATAAGTACATATTTACAAAGCTGAACGGCTTATTTAATTCATATATTCTTCTATTAGTTTGATATATTTCCTCATTGTGGTTCATCTGCTGAAAAGCATTGAAATTAGTAAAATACACTGAATTTGGGTGTAATATATAATTGCGATAATGTCGCCGTAGCTATCCCACCGCAATACAATAGGTGTTTCTGAAGATTTAAAATGAAGAAGTCGAATTTTGAGTTCTAAACGTATTTATTATCTTTATAGTCATTGTTGTTGTTATTATTGTAATTAACTTTTATTATTATTATCATTATTATTAGTATTATTAATATTTAACGTTACGGCGAAAAGAAACAGTATCTTGAGTTCTGAATTTATTATTGCTATCATGATTATTGTTTTTGGCATTGTTGTAGTTGTAGTTGATGTTGCTGCTATTATTATTATTATCAACATCATCATCTTATTATTACGGCAACTCGAGACTAAAATGACCTCTCTTCCACCTAACCTCCGGACATATTTCGTGATAATAATTATATTATGCGTTACGTTTGCGGATGAAATTTAAGTTAAGAATTGTTTGAAATAGATATCTCTCACGGATAAACATGATGCTGAAATTAAGGCAAATAAAAGAGGTGTTGTTACTCTCGGTATATATGTTTCTGCGCAGCCAAAGCTTCCTCAATAAAATTGAGTTTGGTTTTTGCTTCCAAGTTTACCTTCAAGGGTTTCGTCCAATTTTTTTCATCGCTGGTCTCTTTAATTTTCACATTTCCCGCCATTAGCGGTCGGCCGGATCCGACAGTGAGCGTAAATACATTAAGCTCGAAATGGTTACTTTCGCGAACCTCTACGGTTGGACGGATACCAAAGCTGATGCTTTTACCGCGCGTTCTCCCGTATCAGTTGCATTGTAATTTTCGCGTCGATTGGTAAACGCAGCCGCTCCTCCATATGCTTTGTAATAGCTCTGAGTCAACACTTTGGGGGGTCATTTTCCCGTCAGTGACGCATGCGTACTTGATCAGGTTCATTCGTTTCGAGAAAAAAAGGAAAAAATATCGATGGTGATTCATCCTTGGGATGGAAACTTCAATCCGCTCTCATACCCGAGAGAAAAAAATTGATGCTTCATACATACACTGACTTTGTATTTTACTAGGGCTCACGTCGTCATGGCAACGTATATTTTACGTTAATAAACAGCTGCAAAAAGCTAAGAAGGGGGAAAGAGGTTTTGGTCTACATTTTATCATTTCTCTAACGTTTCAGACAAATGAGATTTGTATTTAGAACTATTCTTTTTTTATAAATGCTATTCTTCTACTCCTAGGGCAAGGTTAGGCCAAAATGGTCTCTGTTTCACATAACCTCTGGAGATATTACATGATTATAATCATACAATAATAAGCAAAAGTAATTGACTACAATTTACTTAAATCTAGGAAAATAAATCAATAAATCCAAACAATCCGGCAAACATAGATACCTACAAGAAAATTGGTACAAACAGTAGATACGAATCAGTAGGCAGTCTAGTTGATGATTGAATAGAAAATAATACCCACAAACTAGATATAGATTCGCAATTAAAACATAAAGATTTCGGTAGTTTGGGGAAAAACTCTTCAACTTATGGTTTTCGGAGAAAAACCCACGATGCGGGAAAACACCCACACAAAAAGGAGGGCGAAATGAAGCAGCGAAAACGCAGAGGTAATAAATACAACATATCTAGTGGAATACGCAGATGATATTCAACACATTTGTATCGTCCAGCGTGATGATTTATTGTATTGGTTCTCTCTTTGTTTGATTGTTCCTATGTAGATAATTTTCTTTGCGAGTTGGGGGAGATATAGTATCCGGAGAATCTTCGTTAATGATTTTCTGTCATTCTAAAAGTCCGCAAGCACGCATTTATCCTCTTCCTTCATCTTTCCCTCGAGTCAGTTGTCGCTTTAATATTCTGACAACCATCTTCACTGCCAACTAATACAATTCCCATCTCATTGCTCTTTTCTTCTCCTTCCATCTATCAAGATTTAGATTATGATATCCCCTATTTTTATGTTTTGTAGTTCCATAAGTTTATCATCATTTCCTTTTATTTACCTTCTCTCTTCAATATTTGGAGACATTTCCTCATTTCCCTTGACATGCATATTATAAAAGAGGAATCAATTATTGCTATTCCACATCATGCTCTAGAGAAATTTTGCTTACAACTACACCCATAAGAAAAAATCTTGAGACACTAATGCTTCTCAAAATTCTTTGCCCCAGCTTGTAAAGCTCTTTTTCACAAACAGTCATAGTTTTGCATCCATTCGGGAGCCGAGAAGTGCACTTTGCCAAGTGTTACCTTGATGACCTATTTATGACGCCGGTAGTAATGGCGTCGAGACACTTAAGCGGAATTGGGGTTCGCTGTTATTTTTCATTATGGAAGGCGATAGTATTAGAATCTATAGGAATTTACTCTCAACGGCCTAAGCCTCGGATCTTTAATTACAAATTATATGATTTTGATTGGAAAACATTCGACTCTTACGGTCATCGGCGTTTGAAAGGATAATGCATTAATGAATGAACACCCTAAGATAAACTACAAGGCTTTACCGTCGATTTTGAGAAAAATAGTCTATGTAGTTTCAAACGTGAATCTACATTTAATTTGGTTGGATTCGCAAGTAGCAGTATTATTTTGGTGATGATTAAGACATTTCTGTAACCGATCATCTATTTTCCTTGGATAGGCTTCGTTTTTAGTTTTTAACACTATGGATACCATTGCGTCGTGAGGAAATAATGAGTCTAATATCTAATATCAATAGAGAAAAGTCGCTAGATCTACAAACAAAAATAGCTAATTTTGAAATGATGATTAGGGTCGTTAAATTAATGTCATCTGCAGTATGAGTTTCCCCAAATCCGTAGAAAATGTCAACAACTTTACGAATATCAGAAAAAATCAGAATATCAGAATCGAAAAAATGAACTTAAGATTGGTCCATTTTCCCCAAAATGTATCAGAATAGTACCAATCATATTAATTGTAGTATTATTGTTAAAAGTGCTTCGACTCCTAAGGTCCCCACCGTGAATCGAACCGGGGACCGCTTTCACCGAAGAAACTTGGCTATCCAGGAACCCCAAGTACCCGACATATATTACTTTTTTCATTGTGGATTTCCATAACAACTCACCTGATATTGCAGACCAGGAACGGCCAACCTTTTGAGGCAAGAATGCCGTATTTGATCAATTTAAAAGACTTGCACGCCAATGTGGTGCCAAACCTTAGAGTGTGATGCAGATGTTGTCTATTATGTTATGTCGATGTTGAGAATGAAATATTGTGATTGGCCCACATAATCACTTTTTAATATTAATAACTATCAGTAACCACCTTCTTTTACTCTGTAGCTTCATTTCTAATACAATAAAACAGCAAATTTTGCACCGTAGGAGTTCCAAGTGACAAAAAAATATCTCTTACATGCCACTGGGCACGGGCCTATTTCGTTTGACCGACCCTCACTTGACCACATCAAACGAGGAGTCAGTCAAACGAGTTGTCGGTCAAACGAGGAGTCGGTCAACCGAGGTGTCGGTCGAGTGAGCGTCGGTCAAGCGAGGGTCGGTCAAGTGAGTGTCGGTCAAGCGAGGGTCGGTCAAGTTAGTGTCGGTCAAACGAGGAGCTCCCACTGGGCACACGTGGCATAGGTTAGCCACCCCTGCTTTAGACCCTTTTACCGAATGAAATTTCTCCTCGAAGTTCCTTAGGCTATTTTACTTCGTTTCCTTAGGCTTACATTTCCGAAATGGGTTGCTATTCCAGCACTGAATAACTATCTCTTGGATGTTTCGCATCATTATATTCCCCAACACCAGTCCTCGTAAGCTCCGCCTATTCTCGTGTGTGAATGCCGCGCCAATAATAACTAAGTACTTCTATAATGGAAACAGGAAGCCAATCCCAATTGCGTTGGTTTTAATAAATACTATTAACAATCACAAAGGACGAACACCCACGACCATTCCCTAATCGGAAAAATCCGACTACTCGGGATTCGAACCCGGGAACGTAGGTATGGAGCGTGCTAACGCGTTAACCACACCACCACCGCGGGGAAAGTTGAAATCGTTGAATTTGATGTCAATATGTGTCTACTGCAGGCTATTTTCAACGACAACATTATTCGCGCACCCTTATTGCGTCTCAATCTTCCTCTTTTGAGCTGAAATCCCTTCGGCGGCGCCCGAAATTCCGCCCTTTCTCGTTCCACGCGAATTAGCATCGACCTTCCTTAAGAGTAACACGCGCGGCCTCTTCCTTTCACCGAGCCCTGCCCACGCCAATTCCTTCATCCTCCTCGTACTTATTATACNGGTACAAACAGTAGATACGAACCAGTAGGCAGTCTAGTTGATGATTGAATAGAAAATAATACCCACAAACTAGATATAGATTCGCATGAAAACACAAAGATTTGGGTTATGTGGGGAAAAACTCTTCAACTTATGGTTTATGGAGAAATGCCCACGATGCGGGAAAAAACTCACACAAAAAGGGGGTTGAAAAGTAAACCCGCGAAAACATAGAGGTAATTAATACACTAAAACTATTGGGGGATGGGATAAATATTCCAATTGGCTTCGAAGAACTGGAGAGGTTAATTGAAAAAGTGTGAGATTTGATACATCAACTCAGTATCCCTTGCTTGTGACGTGAAGACTATCTCCATCTTGTTTTCTTGCTTTTCTTTCAAGATTATTGTCTAAAGGTGGATATCTGGGTATTAATTTCTTCCGAGGTTTGGCTCCCATAATGTTTTTATGCCGAAATGTGTTTTGCGAAGTTCACTTTAATAGTCACCGCGTTTACAGCTATTTCCGGTTTATAAGTCCTATACTTATGTACATAAGTATTCTTTTTGAGGATAGTAGCTCAATTGATTCGTTTATTTTAAACTTACCCGTACTTTCCAATGCTTGGGCTCGTCTTACCGACATACCCATACATTTTACATTACATTTTACATTACATTTTATTACATCACATTTTACATCACATTTTACATCACATTTTACATCACATTTTAAATTACATTTTACATTACATTTTACATTACATTTTACATTACATTTTACATTACATTTTACATTACATTTTACATTACATTTTACATTACATTTTACATCACATTTTACATTTTACATACAAGATTTCAGGCTTTCCTGGCGTATGCTACAGATGAAGTCCTCTCGGGTTCTCCGCCAGGTTTGATGATCCGTTGCCGACGTTTCGATAGCCAACTCTGCCATCGTTTCCAAGAGAAAGAACCCTGGAGGACTTCATCTGAATTTTTTGTACATTTTGTACGTTTCCTTCTTAAGCAGCGTGGCTCTATTGTCGTTACTACAGCTAGACAACTAGAGAAACACTCATTTCACTTGTTTGTTCTATTAAAATTCAATTTAGTAAACAATGAATCTGGTAATATCAATACAATCTCCAAATTTGATCTTTTAATCTCTCACCACTCAAAGGAGGAAACTTCAATAAAATAAACTTCAAGCTGATTTTGCTGATTCCTTGTGTTAATTCACATCTTCATCTGTCTTTACTTTATTCTCTATAGACTTTCGATATATGCCAATTATATCCTTGGAAACACATACACAGCGAAAACATTTTGCTTTCAATGAACGGGCGAATGAAATCGGTTTTGACGTATCTGCATTACCCAGGATAAACACGCCTTCACCCTTCGTGACTCCATCGGCCAGAATGATTAACACGCAGATTGCGTGACGACGAAAGTCGGTGGAAAACGCAACTGAATTCCAAATTTTCAATATTCGCCGTGTTGAATTTCTTATTCCGCGTGAGAGAATGCGGAAAATTTTTAAAGATTCTGAGAGCTTGAGATACGGTCGTCTGTTTGCATATAACATCGACATTAGCATGAAAACCGATAGAAAGATCGAAAAAAAATAGGCAAAATTTTCTTGAAGGTCTTTTAAAAATAACCACGTGTTACTTCATGGGTTCGATATGCTTGCATACTGTAATAGGCCCCATCGGAGGTACTTCTCCCTCTTTTCTTTCGCGTACATGCAAGAACCTCCATTTCTCAGAATTCAATCTGCAGTCTCGTTTGGTATTAGCGGTTTTTTTTTAAAATTCCATTTCCGCTGGTTGAAACTTTTATCGCCTCTCATAAATATGAAAAACTCATCTAAAGATTTGTCGGTCCGCAGATCTCTTTCATATCCTGTTTGTTTGAATCGCGGAATGAATTTAATTTTTTGAAAATTTTTTGTTGGTATTACCATCCCAGGTGTTAGAAGAAGTGCTCTGATGGAGTTTTCGTGACTTTAGTTGAATATAAATCAGATGGAGGAAAAGATAAGCTCCTTTACTGTCGGAGCATGACTCTTGTTAATTGTTTTATTCATTATTGCAAGAAAGACGGACAGCGAGTTTACAATAATGGTTGCTACGATTAGTTTGGTTATTATGTCCACTGTGGACAATATAAACTCCTTTTCTGGTAGAGCGTGTTACTTGTTAAATGTGTTATCCATTCCTGTGAGCAAGGCGGACGGCTTCAACAATGCAAACGAGTTTACAATAATGGTGTCTAAAATTAGTTCGTTGTCTATTGTCGAAGGCATTGAATGTATCATAATCTGAATTTTATTTCAATGAAGGGATGCGTACTTGGTTCAATTCAGCCTTTCCGTATCGCATTTAGAAACGTTTGAAATTAAAAATATATATCGATCATACATTATAAACCATAGAAACAATAAAGATTTTAAAACAATAATCGCCGTTTTGATCGAAAATTGTCTGATTCATTGGAATGGAGTATGCTATTCATATTATATCTTGCACTATGCACGATTCAATTTTCTCGTAGTTGATAGAACACAGAACGGAAATTACCTCGGATGGTTAAGTTAATCAATGAGATAAAAACTCCAAAATCGGCCGCGATTACTTAATTGTCGATGGTTTATTTATTTACATTATCGTTGCAATTTAACTATATATATATGCTGCTACCTTCCTTACCCTTTACCTGAAGATGGCCTTTGCGCCGAAACCGGTCGAAAATAAAACCAAATAGTGTGGAAGTTTACGAAGTTTTTATTTTTCACAATCTTTGGTATATACCATTAATTAATCGTTGTTAATTAACAACCGTTGATTATTTCTTTGACTTTTACATATTATTAATTAATGTAGCATGGATGGGTTTATTTCTTTGCCGTGATTAAATTTGATTCTTTTAATGAAATGAATGAAGCTGTCTTCGTAACAGAATGCTTCTATCCAACAATTTTTGAAAGATTCATTATACATTGGGAAATATTGCCGAAGTCCTCCGTAATGTATTCGAAAATATGATTACAACTTTATTGCACACAATATTCTGCGAATACTATACAACTCTGGCTTCGAAAGAAGATGCAAGTACTTTCGCATAATCAGCAGATAAAACTTAACACTAGACAAAACTGCGGAGACATTCCAATAACCAATTTAGAAACATAAATAAGTGCCATCGTTGTTTTAAATGGGGAAAGATACCGAATGTCCCTCACCTATCCCATCATGATACCTTCATTTTATATATTTTTATTTATGATAATTAATGTTGCTGTAGGTAACGAATAGTTAACTAAAACAGGCCATAACTGTTTGATAGATACATTTATTTATATTTTGATTAATGATTATACCGTTGCTATGCGTAACTAACTGAATGGTTAAATAAAACAGGCCATTAACTGATTGATAGTTGCATTTATTTATATTTTGATTAATGATAATTACCGTTGCTATGCGTAACTAACTGAATGGTTATTGAAAGCGGTTCATTAACTGATTGATACATACATTTATTTATATTTTGATTTACGATAATCACTGTTGCAATGCGTAACTAACTGAATGGTCATTGAAAACGGACCTATAACTGATTAATACATGCATTTCTTCACGATCCATCAACTTAAGCGACCTTAATTATTCCCCAAATGTTAGATATCGCTAGTCAAATAGGAAACATAAGTTACCTTGGTTACCATCCTCCAGCTATATTTCAACCTCTAGCGCAATTCGACCCTATTTTCGGACACTTTATACTCACCTTTCTATTCCAAGATTCGAACCGTCGACCCAAGGCGTCATTCGTCCAAATCTCACCACTCTTCTCTTGTAAACATCGGCGGCTCTTTCATGCGAAATGGGCGTCGAACTTTCATCGCCTCCTCGTACTTGTGGGATTTACATGCCATGCCTCTCGGAACACCCACAATAACACACGCTCCCTCACATGCGCCCCATTCCGGAAATATCTTAAACGCCTCCCGACGGCTTTAGACACGAATTTCCGCCGGAATATCGACGTTGTTTCTTGCAGCGCAAACACTCCCTGCACCACGTGCTGCACCCCGATTCAATCGGATAGGAATGCGGCGTAGTGGGTGTGCTGCAACGTCTTTTTTATAACCGACAGATATCTGCAAACTGTTTTCCTTGGTTAAGACTGCGATGTTTCCCAGAAAGCGTTCATCTCACCGCCGCGCGATTGTTTTTTTTTATTCATGGGAGTNAAACAGGCCATTAACTGATTGATAGTTGCATTTATTTATATTTTGATTAATGATAATTACCGTTGCTATGCGTAAATAACTGAATGGTTATTGAAAGCGGTTCATTAACTGATTGATACATACATTTATTTATATTTTGATTTACGATAATCACTGTTGCAATGCTTTACTAACTGAATGGTCATTGAAAACGGACCTATAACTGATTAATACATGCATTTCTTCACGATCCATCAACTTAAGCGACCTTAATTATTCCCCAAATGTTAGATATCGCTAGTCAAATAGGAAACATAAGTTACCTTGGTTACCATCCTCCAGCTATATTTCAACCTCTAGCGCAATTCGACCCTATTTTCGGACACTTTATACTCACCTTTCTATTCCAAGATTCGAACCGTCGACCCAAGGCGTCATTCGTCCAAATCTCACCACTCTTCTCTTGTAAACATCGGCGGCTCTTTCATGCGAAATGGGCGTCGAACTTTCATCGCCTCCTCGTACTTGTGGGATTTACATGCCATGCCTCTCGGAACACCCACAATAACACACGCTCCCTCACATGCGCCCCATTCCGGAAATATCTTAAACGCCTCCCGACGGCTTTAGACACGAATTTCCGCCGGAATATCGACGTTGTTTCTTGCAGCGCAAACACTCCCTGCACCACGTGCTGCACCCCGATTCAATCGGATAGGAATGCGGCGTAGTGGGTGTGCTGCAACGTCTTTTTTATAACCGACAGATATCTGCAAACTGTTTTCCTTGGTTAAGACTGCGATGTTTCCCAGAAAGCGTCGATCTCACCGCCGCGCGATTGTTTTTTTTTCATGGGAGTGGTTGCTAATGCGATTGAATGGGAGGGACGTTTGGTCGACATGTTTATCTATCGATTGTTGACTTTTTATATCGAAAACTCATCTGACAAGCAATTAATGGATAGTATCCAGTTTCTTTTGATTTCTTCGTCATTGGAGCGATACATATGAGGTTATATAGAAGGGACACTTCGTCGACATATTTATGTATTGATGGTTCGGCTTTCATATGATAAACTCACGCGAAAAGCATTTGTTAGATATTAGTAACCCAGGTGTTGCGTTTTCTGTCTCTTCTTGTGATTCCAAGCATGCACCGTTCCATACTACTTTGTGTAGTCTGAAGTCGCTGNATCCATTTACTTGACGGTTTGACTGATATCAAATTGCGAATTTGCCACTTATGCGATTGGTTGAACATTGGCATAAGAACTTGACGCATCGAAGGATTAGCAAATGAATCAGCGGAAATTTTACTTATTGATAAATCCGGAAAGAAACCCCGACCATAAAAATCCGTTGTCGACGCAGAGTGCGATTGATTTTTTCAAAATTAAAATCGGATCCCGAAGAACGGATCTGGGTGCTCCAGATTTTTAAAATCAGGCTTCCAACGGTACAATTTAATCCTCGACTATCGAAAAATTGACGAACGATGAAATTTTCATCGCCTTTCATGAAAGTCTTATTTTATGTTTCGGGCAGATAATGTCCTTTGGATTATAAAAAAAACGGATTTTTTCGTGCATTTTCGAGCATTAATAATTTCAGAGGAAATTTATCGGAGATTTGCATTTTTCATCCTCGATTTCGAAACTGATTTGACGTCGATCGCCGATATTTAATGAAAGAATCGCGTTCTTCAGTAGATATTTTTTCGCGTTCGATGCACATTTTTGCTCACGTAGATATTTTTGTCCGAGTTTCAGCTTTCGTATTCCTTTTGTAGTTTTTTTCAACGAATCCGAGTGTTATTCGTGAAATACGGTGTTATCACCGTTGACGAAGATGAGGTANCCGAGTTTCAGCTTTCGTATTCCTTTTGTAGTTTTTTCCAACAAATCCGAGTGTTATTCGTGAAATACGGTGTTATCACCGTTGACGAAGATAAGGTACATTAGATTCGGAACTGCAGGTTGTTCAATAAATTTGGTCGTTCGATAAGAGATGCCGCTGTTAGGTTCTTCATATATATTCGTCTAAAGATGGTGTTACCTTTTCATAAACACGTGCGTAGTTTCATGTAGATCTGTCTACTCATTCGTATATTTACAGCTGTTCAAAGTTTACGTGTCATAGTATTTTTTTTACAATGGAGAAAATTGAATATCGTGTAGTGATAAAATTCTTATTTTTGGAAGGTGCAGCATCAAAACAAATTCATGAACGATTGTTAAAAGTGTAAAAGGACTCTTCACCTTCAATTAGAACAATAGAAAGATGGGTTAAATGTGGTTGTACAAGTCTTGAAGACGAACCACGCGAAGGACGGCCAAAAAGTGCATCAACACCAGAAATCGTAGCAAAAATACAGGATATGGTTTTGGAAGATCGTCGATTAACGAAAAGAGATTTAGTAGAAGCCCTAGGCATCTCTTTACGCAGTGTGAGCAATATTTCGGCTGAAGTTTTGGGATTGAGAAAGCTGTGTGCACAATGGGTGCCGCATTCGCTAACAATGGAGCAAAAGCACATTCGAATGCGACTTTCTCGGCAACATTTGGAGCGTTTTAGAAAGAATAAAAAGGATTTTGCGCGTCTTTTCATCACTTGGGTTTACCACCAATGATCCTGAATCAAAACATGAGACTAAAGAGTGGTGTGAACCCAGTACTTCGGCTCCGAAGCGAGTTAAGGTCCAGGAATCAACCAAAAAGGTGTTAGCATCAGTTTTTTGGGATGCAAAAGGAATTTTGTTCGTGGATTACCTCCAAACTGGTAAAAGGATAAATTCAGATGATTATTGTAACCTTTTGGACCAGTTGGATATAAAGATTTGTGAGAAAAGACCCGGTTTGCAGAAGGAAAAAAAAATAATTTTTCATCAAGACAACGTACACTCTCTTAAAGCTCAAAAAACCATCCCAAAAATCAGCAAATTAAAGTACGAATTGTTGCAACATCCACCCTATTCGCCAGATTTAGCTCCCTCTCACTTCTGGCTATTCTCACATCCCAAAAAATTCATGCGTGGAAAACGATTTTCATCGAATGAAGAGGTAATAGAAGCCGTGGGAGCGTATTTCGACAGTCTTCCGGATTCTCACTTTAGGGATTGTGTACTTCAGTCTAAGTACTGTTTATACAACTTTTCAAACCAAGATAAGTGTGAACTGCGAAAATAACATGGTTTATGTGAATAATTGTTCACTTTTCATCTAAATCTTCATAAATACCCTGTAAACCGCCTTTTGGTTCGCGGCAGCGGGTGTAAACACCAACCGTTCCAGTTACCTTTTTAGCTTATTAATGTCGCGTATCGTTCCCGGAGTGAATGATTCCCAAAAAAGACTTGTCCTCGCATCTATTTCACGTTCGGATCGGCCGAAGTAGCAGATAAGGATCGCAAAATACCGATTACTTCTTCTACAAATGAAGTTTCTCTGAATTTATCAAACAATCGCAGCCTCTTTCATGTTGTTTCTAATGTTAGTTAAGTAACGTTAATGTAAATTCGTTAGCCGAACCTCTGTTCATCAACTGAGTCCGTAAAACAACGAAAAAAGCTTAGTTATCCGAAGAATTTATGATCAGACCAGTCTAACGAATGATTCCTTCGCTTATGTATTGTGCGCAATATACAATGCACGTACTATGCAGCATCATATATGTAAAAAGCAAATGTCCGTCCGTCCGTCTGTCCCCTTATTTATCTCAGAAACGGCTTGAATTAGAGATCTGAAACAAACTGCATTGTGTTTCTACGATGCTGAAACCCCCAGGAACACTATTCTTATCTCTATAAAGGCCCGGGTTCGAACCCAGGAGCCCATAATACGTTTCCATAAGAGATGAACGTAAAGTACGCTTTCTTCACTTGCAGAGGTTGTTTCTTTTATGAAATTAAATTAGAAACAATGGTCCCACGAAATTGAGACAAGTGTCACAAGAAAGGAAAATGATCATTGAATCTTATTTTAGTCGTGAAAAAGGTTATTGTTGAATATTGATTTCATGAATTATCCCATATAAGTACGCGGGGATAACCAATAATTATATTTTTCTATAAGAAATGTACGTAAAGTAGGCTTTCATGACTTGAAAACAGTATAATAAATATTATAAAGAACGATAAGAAATATATTGAGTTATTTTGATCTTACGACGGACTGTTTCTGGTTTAGGGGGACCAGATGTATACGATAATAGATGTATTTTTAATCTAAATTAAGTTCCGTCGTGCTTGACGGGGGCGTTTACTAGTATATTGATATAATACATATTTTGACCTCAAGGAATGAGGCTACTATGATTTCATATGTTGCTTATTTAGCAATTTTAGCATTATATAAGTCTCTCTGCTCAGCAATCAACCCGAAGAACCACAGTCCTTCCCTTATTAGATACAAAAAGCACTGAAGAGGAAATGAGATCAACTAGGTGAGATGAGGAGTGAGGTGGTTTGTCTTTGCTATTCTTAACTAGGATATCTAGTGTAGTTTGAAAGTTTCTGTGACAATATAGTTCGATTGCTTACTGTCACTGGATTTACTTACTCGCACGTTAGATTTGAAGTTGATGTCGTAGGGCTAAGGTTTGTAATCAGTCGTGCTAAATGAAAAAGGAAATTAATCCGAGCAGATCAAGAATTTTCTTCATTGGGGAGGATAGTAGAAAGTTCGAGTGTTGCTTAGGTGTTGCTATGGCGTTGTTTACGAACTTCCCGTAAGTATTGTTTGATCCGTGTTCGGACTTGAGAATATGAGCCAATCACGTAAAATTAGAGTTAGACGTTAGACGAAACTAGCTAGTCTAAATCTTGCCCTGAAATTAAGTCTTCATATTACAATCATTAACAGGTGCGAAGAAAACTTTCTTTGTTCCATTATTATCATCATCATCATCATTGTTATTGTGATTATCATCATTATAATCATTGTTATTGTGATCATCATCATTATCATCATCATTGTTATTATTCCTCATACAAGGTCCTAACCCATTCATCCTCCTTTTATAAAAATAACCGTATGTAGTGTAGAATATACGACCACATATTCATTGAACTCGAGTTAATTACTTTTGTCGCTATTTAGGCTAATATTAATTTGCCAAACTACTTGGGGACGAGAATAAAAAAACTTTTCCGAGGACAAACTACTAAATCCACTTGAAAGATACGGACAGTGTTTAAAAGGACAACCTCATTTCGCCCATCTTGGTACATTGAAAGTAGGCATGTGCTTAAAAGGAAGAGGCATGGCACAAGAATGCAAATTTAACGATAAAAATTAAACGCCAAGGCGCGGAGCATTACGAGGGTCTCCAGGGGAACCAGGGAACAAGAGTCTTATTGAAAAATTAAGGAGGCAGGGCTTTGTAAATAAAATTAAGGAGGACCCAAGTTAGCGGGGGATGAAAAATTAGATTATAAATTTAAGAGGAAAAAATCCATACCTTCATCAAGGCATTCGCCCCCTTTTGCGGAGGCGAATTTGCAACACCGTAATTTTCTCGAGACCATGAAGAGAGAAAGCGTATTTAGCGACGTCTTTGCGAGAAATTAACGGGAAAATCGATTCCAGCGATTAAAAGGACATCTGGAGGATTTCTTGCACCCCATTGCTCAAAATCCATAGCCCAAAAGAATAGCGTGAGCCGCATTAAGTCGCCCAATAACTCCAGCGCTGAGAACCATAAAGTGATGCAGTAAAAGACGCTTGGATTAGTATTAAATGAGAATTCTCGAGGAGATGGGTTTGAGTGGATTCTGGTTCTCACAGCTCCGGAAATCGTGTCCATTTGATGATTGAGGGAGAAAACTCTTTGACCAAGATTAGATTAATAAAACAGCACCTTCATTTTTTTGTTTTGCTTTATATTTTCTTTTACGTTCACTCATTCTTTAACCGTATTTTTCTTTGCCTTATTATTATTATTATTATTAAGTCGATTTATTATTATATTATTTTATTCTTTAACCGTATTTTTCTTTGCCTTTTTGGCTCTTTGGCCCTTTATGAAAATGTCCGAGTCATCGCAAATCCTTTATCTCAAATAGATATATCATTGACCGTGATACTTCTTAAGTTATACTTTCTACATCCGGTAATAGCATTGACATTTTTGTCCAATGGTTTCCAAGCGTTCGTTCTTTTACTACTTCAAGCATTAAGGGCATACGTCCACACATACATTAATACCCTACAAGCCGTCTTTCGGCGTGTGGCAAGGGGTGTAAACGCCAAGCGTTCAAGCTACTTCTTTAACTTAATATTATCGTGTATCGTTCGTGGAAAGAACGAGTCCCTAAAAAGATTTGTCCTCGCATCGATTTCTCTTATTTTTCGCTCATTATTCTGATCGGCTGAAGTAGCATGGGGTTGCATAATATCGATTACTGCAAATGTACTTTCTCTGAATTTATAAGATCTCGAAGCCTAATTTCCTTTCCTTTGAGGATTCCCAACCTACGTCTGTGGGCATTAGCGTAACGCTTGCCTCTCTATCGTATCACTTTTTAACAAACCGCATCGCCTTGCGCTGTACTTTTTTGAGTTCGCGAGGATTCGTTTCATCCGCTGGGTCCCGTATACTCGCCGCATATTCCAGATGGGGCCTGAAGAAAGGGAAATAATATCGCTCTCTAACCTTTTCATCGCATCTACCTACAATATGCCTTATAAAACCGAGCTTTTTAATTGCTTTTACCGCATATTTTCCGAATATACGTGCAACAGTTTAAGTTATTCGTTAGAGTGATTCCGAGATATTCATCTGACTCGGATACATTTATATTCATTCCACTAGTTATGTACGGGTGATTCTAGCCCATGAAATGTTTCCCTGAAGCGGTCACTGTTAATCTATAAAAGCTTCATCGATACTTAATTACAGCGAGCACATATTGTTGCGCAATATGAGATCTATTCCTTATCGTACCTCGACAGGCATACGTGAAATCATTCATGCTCGAATTCACCGCTCTATTGTTAAAAATGGATTTATATACAAAGTTTGAAATTAGCTCAAACGTTTTATTATTTGTCAGTCATTGTTACAACCAAAAAGTAATAATTATGGAAAGATCGACGATAGAATTTAGACTTTATTAAATCGACCTCGATTTTGTTGCAATTTTCCATCCCGAAGAACAACGAAAAATCAGAATTTTATATGGTGTAAATTTAAAACGTTGAAATAAAAGAATGGGTTCAGTAGGTCTGTTTATCTTTTACGTTTCTGTCGGAAAGAGGTCTAAGGTGGTAGTCGTAGAGATCAAAAGTGCATTCTGTGAACCTGCGGACTCTGTCAGCGTTACTGTGTCGTGAAAGAGAAAATAACTTTTGATGAAGTGTACGG
The DNA here is from genome assembly GCA_000376725.2 of Ladona fulva. Taxonomy (NCBI): domain Eukaryota; kingdom Metazoa; phylum Arthropoda; class Insecta; order Odonata; family Libellulidae; genus Ladona; species Ladona fulva. The sequence goes on from KZ308437.1 coordinate 371,337, forward strand.
AGGAATTATTGCGAATGTGTGACCTCCACATGTAAGCAATAGAGTCTAGATACCTTCAAAGGCCCAATTTCCTCAGATTCTGAAGGAATTATATAGTCGAGTTTGGCACCAAGAGCAGTTAACTAATATACTTTCTAATCCTGACACAAAAAGAGATCAAACGCTTTAAAAGACTTTACTTTTAAAACGTGACATTCCATTTAACTATCATGGATACATCTTAATGTCTGCAGGTATGAAGACTTTCTTTATATCCCCATGGAGACAGCAAACAGTTAACACGCCTTCGAACCATCAATGCTAAACGAGGTATTCCTACCACAAAATTCGCTTGCCTAATAATATCTCTCTGTAATGTCGAATTTATAATATGCCAAAGGGGATGTAAAATTCCCCCTTTCCAGAGTAAAAACTCCCTCAGTTCTGGCGCAGCCAAAGGGGTGCTCCTCCTTAACTACTGAATGGTTTATCATATCAACAGCCTCCTTGGAGACCACAGTCAATCCTTCATCTAATCTGTTAATCTCTTTTGGTATACATTCTGTGGGAGATATGTAGCAGATCTCCATAGCTACTCATCGTCACCTGTCTAATCTAACTGCTGAGTAGATGGATCTACTTCATCAAGTCTTTCAACGCTATCAACTTAGCCTTGCTGATGAATTGTTGAATGGATTGATCTCAGACAAATATTTACTCACGTTGTTAACAAGTCTAAATTTAACACGAGCGATTCTCAAAGTGGTTTCTCCTTTTAGAAGTTGTTTTGTGGGTTAATTTCGCTCGGTTTTCATTAAACTGCAGCACAAACCTTCAAAGCGGTTGCAAATATACACGAAAATTCGATTTTATATTAAAAATTAGAGTATATATTGGCGAATGGAGGCTTTTTTCAATCAGATTGTATCGGTATTGACTGCCTGAAATCATACCTTAAAGTTTGAAATATTTTACGTTTATTTTTGTAGCTTTCGTTTAATCTTGTTTGATTATTGTTCCTGATTATGATAGTATGAAAGCCACTGAGGTATGAACGAGGCTGATCAACGGCATTTGTTTTACTTATCGAGAGCTTTGGAAGTGTTATTCAGATGGCCGTTGTGCTGCACCAAAGTGGATGTTTTTCCTTTATGGAAACTACCTCATTCCTCATCATGTATAGTATACCTCATTCCTCTCTATAAAAATGACATTTAATTTGATAACTTCTTATCGAACGCTATGAAAGTGTTATTCAGAGGGCCGTTGTGCTGCGCTGACGTGGATGTGTTCCATTCATGGAAAATTACCTCAATCCTCATCCTGTCCAGTATACCTCATTCACTGTCTAAAACAGTGACGTTTCATTTGGTCATTCCTTATCGAATGCTATGGAAGTGTTATTCAAAAGGTCATTGTGCTGCACTAACGTAGATGCTTTGCATTCGTAAGAAACTACCTCACTCTTCATTCTGTCCAGTATACCTCATTCCCTCTACATAGCTTTTGGTAGCTAGTAATGGAGTGAAGGGGAATCCAACCAGCCTTTTGAGTACAGGTACCAGCGATAGGTGTCGGTATCGACTTGTGATTCAGATGCCAGATTGCAGAACTTTGGCTGAAAAGACATATATTGCCCTTTAGACATTTTTTATATCTTCAAATTCTTCAGATAGCAAGGATACCGTTATTACTTTTTTCAGAAAGTGGACACCTTTTCCAGGTGTTTTGGTGGATGTTTCCTTTTATTCTTGTACCTCCATATTTGCGTTTTGCTTTATAAACATTGTTTAAAAAAAATCTATTTACTATATTTTTCCTTATTTTGGTTGATACCCTAGTTTCGTGGGGGTACCCATTGAGTGTCAAGGATGTGATTAATTCCATCTGAAAAGTTCCAGATAACGTACTGTTCGTTTCTGCAGGGCAATGTCATGATTTCGCCTCAAGACTTTGTAACCAACGGCACGGAGTGGTTTTGGCACTCAGTTACGATTTGGAGAAATATCCAGGTTATAAAAGACCCTGTCGCACTTCCATACGTCTAAGGAGGCGTTAAAGGATGGAGTTTGGGAATATAGAAATCTGAATACTGCTGCGTTTTTCGTAGTTTGTGCAGGCAGTATACTGAATTTAAGCTCTGCGGCGAAGAGGTTGGAAAGGGCAAGATGACAGTAACTGAGTGGGAAAAATGTTTAAAGAAGTGTGCGCGTATTGCTTAATGCAGAATCCAATACTTAATCATGGGGATGAATTTAGGCGAAAATGTAAGCCATGCAAGGGGTCTACCATATATCAATATCGCACGAATCCATGCTGGTGCATAGCGATTCCCTGATATTAATTGATTAAAGGAACCTGAGTTTCGGAGAGCATTAATGAATTATTGTGCATCAACTTCACTTCGGCTACTTATTTAACCGGTTTTTCAATTACTACAACAACAATCAGAACCAACAATGACAATCAACAATACCAATAAAATTCAGAAACAACAATAACAATCACTAACAATAATCAAAAAATTAACAACCAGAACCAACAATAACAATCTATAACAACAGTAACTATCAAATACACCAATAAATATCAGAAACTCCAATAACAATCTACAACAATAATCAATAACAAAGATTATAATCTGTAACAACAAAGGTAATCTACAATGACAATAAAATTCAGAAACTCCAATAAACAAGCAATAACAACAATCAATGCCAACAATAACAACCGAGAAACAACCCGATAATAAGCAAAATTTAAGCCAGGATGTATCAAGAACAATGAGGTTTACGTTGAGGGACCTTGGAGCGTTTTTAATAGTAATGTAATTTAGAAAATTCCTAGAAGAAACGCGTTTCTCCCGCTATTTAAACAAACCGCTCATTCTTCATGTAATATATCTATCTATGGCGAAATTTCACATTCGCGTTTCTTCGAAGCAGAGCGCCAGATTTCGGTAGGAGGATTTGTTCCATAAGGCAAGTTCGCCGCAATAAACCGCACATACTCTTTAAAACGGGAGAGGAAATGGCGAAATTGATCCGTCGGCACTCATTGTGGAAATGTAATGTGATGGAGAAGTGTTGGAAAAATTAAAAGGACTTCGATCGCTCCATTCCGCGTTGACTTGCGGTCTTTCGCGGCGACGGACGCTTTTTCTGCGGGAGATTTCTGCGTAGCAACCGCTTTGAATTCTACTATTGTTATGCATTGCTATAGCGATTAAGTTATGGGGATGGAAACAGTCACAATCTGTTTCCATTCATTCATTCCTGTGGAAAAGAAACTAATGAAATATAAAAAATGTTGGTCAGAAAGATGTTCTTGGTTTCGAAATGAATAATTATTTCATCGAAAAGGGAAAAACGTTAAAAAATTGTAATTAATTTAAAATCTTTGTAAACGTGAGAAAAAATGAGTTATATTCGTCGTGAAGGTTTACATCGTATTCGAAATCATCAAATATTTCAAAAGCGAAATTCAACCAAAACCGAGAAATTTCAGAGAAATGTCATTAGCGATTGAGGAGTCGATATGTCAAAAGATAATTATTTATTTATTAATGAGGTTCATGTTCCATTATCCAACTTGTAGCGGATATCAGTTTAAACAATGAGTTTTCTAAGTGCTCAAAGTCGCATCCATGCTGGTGCATCGGGATTCCCAAAGAATTGACTAAATATACTTGAATTTCGAGAAGCAGAGCCATTAATTAACTTTTATGCATCAATTTCTCTTCTGTTACTTACTTAATCGATGTTGCAATAACAAAATTAACAATCAGTAACAATAACAATCAGGAACGCCATCAACAATCAAATATAACAATAAAATCAGGATCAACAATCGTAATTAGAACCATCAATGGAGATCGGAACCATAAACGGTACTCAATAACAACAATTACTATCAATATAAACAGTAACACTCATTAAAAACAAGAACAATTTGGAGCAACAATCACAATCAATAGCAACAATAACATTTAGAAGCCATGTTCCAATTCACCAAACATACATAGAAATATTAGTGAATTAAATGCTAATTCACTTACATCACCAAGTTTATGGGGTTAATCACCGTGAAGGATGCGTTGAAAGAGTTCGATGGATTCACCAGTTAGGGAGCCTAAAATTGAGCAAAATGGATGACCTCAGATTTAAGCCTCTCGAAGCGGCGGTAGAAGCGTATTTACATTCATTATCGCCTCTCCTCCAATTGATTGCGATGCGAAAAACTCCATAAATCAATTGCAAATCCCGATATTAATGCAGAGTGACCGAGCTATCAATTAACGGATCGGGGAACTTATTGCTCTCGAAATGGGAGACCGCATTCCAAGGGAAGAGCAGCATGTACGGAGGGTGCAGGTGGTGAATGGAAAACCATATAGAGGGCGGAATCCTGGGAATGAGCACATCTCGAACACGTGATGGAATTTAAGCCTGAGAATTGTCCACCTTTCGGAAATGCGTGCGAGGTAGATTAGAGGAAAAATGTGGGAAATTTCTCGAACTAAAAGCGCCTTGCAGTCTCTAGAAAATGTAGGAGTGGTAAATTTTCAGTTTAGAAAAAAAAGATACGTGCGACCTCCTCAGGGCGTATAAAAAATGTTGTCCATACCAGATAATAATAATAATAACGATGATGATAATGATGAAATTTGATTTTCTCTTTATTATCATAAATTAATTAATTATTAATTTCAAGGAAAATCAATAAGTAAAGGGATAGCAATAATAACAATAATGATAATAACAAACGACTTTATTTCAGAGCAAAATTGAGACTAATTAGTCTCACCTTACATATAACCCTAAGATAACAAGAAAGCTATAATAATAATAATATCGTCTTTTGTTAGGCGACTTTAGTTTAACGAGACCATTCATGCAAAAAAAACCCTTTGATATTCTCACAGAAACAACTAGGATTCGGACCCGGAACCATAGGTGCTGCTAAACTTGCACTGTGGCCCTCACCACGAATGCTTGCTTGAAAACAAAAAATGAAAATACATTTACTTCGTTGTGCATAAAAATTAATTAGTAAAGCAATTATCATATCCATCAACAATACAAATGTAAAAATCAACCAATTAATGAATAACCTATGATTGTTGCTTATATTTAGGGAATTATCATCGGCTATTGTTGCTATTGTTATTAGGATAACCTGCCCGACAGAACAACGCCGGGAGGTCATAACAATTAGAACCACACGAAAAATGTATACAACAATAACGACGAGTTCGACAACAATCGACGCCCCACTACGTTGAAATGTACCTCAGGGAAGTGAACAATTAAGACAGCGGGCGATTGTTACCCGAGGGCGTGCACGCAACTGGAGCCGACCCGGGAAATGGTTGTGCGTGTCATTAGGATGTCCATTAAAATTCGGCTCAGCACGCACAAATGCATTGCGTTAATGATGCAAGCCCGTTATGATCCGGCAAATGAAGGAACGTCCGGAGAATACACGCCGCAGCCACACTCTGATTATTGATCGACTGTGGAGCACGCCGTCGTCGTCTGCCTATTCCTCCCCCCCTCTCTCCGCCCCCCACATCTTCCCCATTCTCTCCATATCTCTCCCACATTCGCTCTCATTCCCCCCTCTTTCCATAACATTCTCCCCCCTCCGTTTCCTTCCTTTCTCCAAGTCTCTGTCTCCCGTTTCCTCTTCTCTCCAAACTGCATCCCCCTCACATTCTGCTGACGGCCTTCCTTATTCCGTTTTATTGTTCCCTCTCCGTTTATCCTTGTTTTCCTCTTCATTTTCTCTCCGTTTACCCTGCTTCTCCCAGCTCCGCCTCTTTATTTTGAGTCCCTCGTCCAATTTCCTCGCTTCCCATCTCGTCCTTTCTGACTTTTTTTCGCCCGTTTCGCTTCAATCTAATCTCCATTAACTTTAAATTCAATTTCAGATGGCTCTTACACTTATATCTTCCCGTTTACTGTCGTTCGTTTGCACGCTGGTGGATTCATTTTCACATCCACGGCTTCTGCTGGCATCATTCTTCCTCTACACTCCCTCCATTAACTATTTAACCGCACCATCTCATTCATTCACCCTCTTTAAACTTTAATTTTTTTCCTCGAAAACATCTCTTCATATCTCTCTTACAAAAACTCTCCTATACTTCTTGTGTATTAAACGTCGTACCTACATCCGATTGCTTTCATTATTCAACATCAACGCTCCCTCCATTCACTAATTGACCAACTCCTACAATCGCTATTTATTGCACACACTGCACCGATGTATCCCATTAACTATTCCCAAATTTTCCTCCTTTACCGCAACTTTCGCATAAACTCTTATTCACATCCTTCCACATTACTCGAAATTTTCCTCTGCTATCCCTTTCCCATTTTCTTCCCTCCTTTTACTTTCATATATTCCTCAACAATGTCATTTTTTTTCTCCGACAAATTCCTTTCACTTCAATTTCTCCCTCATCGGTTTCCTGTCACTTCAAATTCTTCCCCTTCTTTTAACTTTAGTTCCTCCTTCCCTTCCGCTCCCTTTAATCGCCCCTTCGACCTTTTCCTTTCACTTCAACTTCTTCTTTAAATGTCACTCCCTTTCTCTTCATTTCATTTCAATCGCTTCTCCGTGATATTCCATTCACTTGCAACAATCACAGAAATGTTCCCCTTTCATATTCCTCTTCACCAATCGCCTTTCGCATCCAATTCTCTATAATTATCATCTCTTTCACTTCAATATTTTATTCAGAGCTTTCCTATAACTTCAGTCCCTCCTCCGACTTGTTTTCACTCATCTTACCGCTGCAGTAAACCGCCTTTTGTATGAATTTCGCCACTATTTCATCTCTTTCACTCACCCCATCTTACTATCACATAGTTTTCAAAGCACTTCTTTTCACTCTGCTACATTTGACATCGATTACCTGTCTCTTCATATTCATGAACCCCATTTAGCCATCACTTCATCTCAGTAGCATCTTGTTCACTTGTAGATCTCCTGCAGCATCTTCCTTTCACTTAAATCTCTTTTCAACACTGCCCTTTCGCTCACTTTTGTTAGAGATCAGCTCTCTGAACTCTTTTCCACTACCACCTTTCGAATGCGTTTTCACTCAGTTTCATCTCTTTCAAATTCATGTCATCTTACTTTCACTTCTACCCCTTCTCATACACTTACTTTCACTCAGCATTTGTCTACGACTGCCTGTCACTTCGTACACACGAACCGCATCCACAACCGCCTTTCGAATGCATTTATCCTCGATTTCATCCCTTTCACTTTTTGCGCAATCTTTCTTTTGCTTCAACATTATCAGCAGCCTGTGTCTTCAAACCCTTTCTCACCAACAGCCTTTTGAATGAGTTTCTCCTCAGTTTCATCTCTTTCCACTTTTCACAGATACTTCCTTTCACTTCCCCGGCATCTTCCTTTCACTTCAACCTCTTAGTGCCTGTCTTCCAAAAATATTTTTCCACGACCACATTTCGAATTCATTTCTCCTGTTTCATCTCTTTCACTTTCACGCAGCCTTCCTTTCAATTCCACGTCATCTTCCTTTCACTTCAACCTCTTCGAGTCTGTCTTCCCAAACTCTTTTTATCCAACCTCCTTAGGAATGCATTTCTCTTTAGATTCATTCCTTTCACCCGCATCCAAGTCTCTTTCACCTCCATCCACCCCTCCCACCTTTCCACATTCCCCCTTCTATCGCTTCCATTTGTTCCATTTTCGCCCGCTCCTCGAAAAGGTCGCAGAGGGGGAACTAACACTGCGAGAATCATGGAGGATGTTGATGCGCTGCCTTACTTTCGCTGCTCTTTTTTTTCGTTCCTCTCTCCGCCCTGCGGAGTCGTCCCACGAGGAAAAGGAGGTTATATCTAGAAATATTTTTTACTCTAGTGCGCGACGCAGGTGAGAAAGGGCCTCCTGCTTGTACCCGCGTTTTATGACGACTGTGAAATATCTCCTTTTTTCCTCCAGAACGACTCTCTGCAATTTTTGAAACACTTTCTCATAGCGTCCTTTTTTTATCTCGGGCGCTCTGTTTCCATAACAGCTGCCTTGGGTAATCTAAATGATGTGAGGTTGGGTCAACTTTAAGCATCTCGGAGCGCTTTGGGGAACAATAGTTTGGAATGTTTCTTTGTAAGAAAAGTACGGAATCAGCTCGGACGCATACTTTTCGGGCGGTGAAACAAAGAAGGGAGTTTGTGTTGGGTGAGAAAAGGATGGTCCGAAGGGGCCTTAAAGACTGAAAAATTCAGGAATAGAAAGGAGCGGAGGATGGGTGAAACTGCTCCAAGGAAGGCAGCCTCGAAAGTTATGCTCCTTATATGTTATTGTTGAGATTGACCCAAATTTGGGGGATAAAATGTGGCTGTTTTCAGAAGAATACTTCTCAATGCTGTATTCTCCGTTGGATACTCATTTTTCGAGGGAGAAATAAAAACAAAAACAGGCTTGCTGGCAATAGGAAAAACTGGGCTGGCATGTCCTTTTGCATCCTCCATGCAACCCGGATTTTTCATTTTGTTATCAGGTTACGCAGTCCACCTTTTATCGGGCAGAATAGGTAGTCTTAAGGCTTGGATAACATATGTAGCAACATATATAATGTTGGACATAAGGGATATCTGTACTGTATAGTAAATATTAAAGAACGGTCGCCTCATGATGAAGCTTCAACCTGGAATCAGGCAGAAAAAAATACCCAAGGATAGACGGAAAATGAATAGTCTCTCACGGGACTGGGACTCGAACCCGGGTCTCCCAATGCGTCTCTCTTACGTGCCCAGTCACCATAACCCTTTTCCTCGAGAAAAAGAATTATTTGAACCGTGAGAACAGCTAGATGTTCTGACATTGATTTTATTGTAATATCTTTAATTTGCTAAGAATGGTGCATTAGTGACGTCAAGCATTGTGACGTCTTTTATTTTAAGGTGAAATTTCATTCTACTTAAAGCTGCTTCTTTATGATCATGAATGCTGGCTTTTATTTATTTCTGAAGAAAATGCATAGCTGCTAATTTAGACCTACTTCAGCTATCGTACCCTGCAGATACAGGCAGTCCAACACGTATTCACTTTTGAATCAGTACGCATATTGTATACAATATAAATAGAAAATATAATTTATATTGTAACACATATAGGACGTATGGCAGGGGGAGTTAAACTTGCAAACTCCACAGTTAACCACCTGGTTTAAGTGCCTTGAACTATCCCGAAAATTGACAAATAATTTCTATAGTATGGTATCTGCTCTCGCTATAACCTCGCGAAATCTCTTTGAGGTTTTGCTTCGAAAATCTCGAAGGCCGCGAGCGGAGCGGTGTATTAATTTATCAGGTTACCATAGTATTGCTATTGTAGCATTATTATAGCACTGTCATTGTAGTCTTGTTATTGCAGTATTGTTCGCAGGAAAGCTTCATTTCTGGCGTAACTTTCCATGTAAATTGATTTAGTTTCATAATTATTTGTTACATCCAGATATTATCGCAGTTAACGGGCACTATATTTAAGCATGCGGTTCGATTGATTTTCGTGCCAGCACAGAAGAGGAAATAGGAATGGAATCAACCTCACGGTACGCAGCTGTTTCCGCTGTAACCGAGGCAACGCACAAGAATACAGAATTCGACGTCGTCGCCGAGTTGCTTATGAAAACTAACGAGATCTTAACTAATGCTGGAGGTTCACAGAGATCATTTTCAAAGGATTTGGGACGTGAACGTCGACTGCGGGAACGCCTATATTGGGACAAACGGTGCGCCTGGTCGTGTATGGGATTTCAGAGCGCTGGAGAGTCTTATGGAAAAGGAGCGTTATTTGATCTTCCTCTGCAGAACATGTGTTACTGCGATATGAGATGGAGTCGGAGAAGGTGAGGATGATCATAAAGGAGACGGCTTATAAACCGAGGATCATCAGGGAGACTATTGAGATTTCCAAGCGACCCAATAGAGTTAACGCAGAAGACTGACATTTGGCTTTCTAAACACTGGTTTCCTTAGTAACGTAGCGAAGGAGGCGTGTGTATAAATAAATTGAATTCAATTTCTCTCCGACGTGACAAAGCTGTCGTGACTCCAATTCGGACGATATGCGGTGATAAATGTAAGTACCGCCGAGAGAATTCTTATTTAGGGTTTAATGAAGCGTAAGAGAAACTTTGATTAAGAAAAATGGCGGATGACCTGGAACTGTTTTATTTAGTTGGCTGCCTATGTAATTTTTCTTTGCTAGGATGAGTTAATCGTTTCTTTCGGAGGGACCCAAAGGTGTCCTCGTTTTTAATATAAGAAATCAAACACGATTTTATCGGTGTCATATGCTGTAAAAGCCTTCTTTTACATAGGAATTTACTTGGAATATCGTCTCTCAATTCTTCTAATTTAAATTAATTCTGGTTTTTGCAGGATTTTGAATGCATTTTGACTTTGCCAGGATTTGTACATTCTTCCATATGATTTAATCTCTACGCTGTCTATTCGTTTTAGCTCATATTTCTACACTTTTCTCAATTTCTCAAGATATATAGGTATAAGTTTAAAAAAATCAGGGAGATGGGTATTCCGACACCCCCAGCCGTGCGCCATATGGCGGCTCGCGCGGTAGTAATGTAAATGTAAATTTCCCGCTTTCATATTTCAGTTGCTCTTTTTCTCTCTATGTCCTCAATTGCAATATGATCTCCCACTCAGAATTTAAAAACCATTTCATCAAATTGCTGTGGACCATTCCACTCGGACGCAAAACTTGTTTTTCCCCATCCTGCAAAATTAAGCAATCTCCGCTAGTTATGATCATCACGACTATATTTGATCACCTAGCATACGTATCATCATGTCATAGCTATATTTATTTCCTATATTTTATTTTCTCGGATTATTTTTCATTATTTCTTTCTTTATGATTTAATCACGGGACTGGCTTAAATAGTATCCTCAGCTACCTAAAGAACTCCCCGTTTAAGTTTTAATAGCCTTAAACCTTTGATATCCTCGGCTTTCAAACAGTGATGGCGATATAGGTTAAACAATTTGGTTCCGTTTTTTTTATTACCTCTTTCACCTCTAAATGTATGTACATACATACATACTGAAACCATATTGTAAAAGGTTAAATAAACGTTTCATTATACATGCATGTGTTTAAGGTGATGATGTTTCTGTAGACCACGCCAAAGCATCCTGGCTTGCGTTGCAAAAACAAATTTTGTTATCGTAACGAAATTCGTGAAACCCTTGGAGTTATGGGAGAGGTCAAATATACTGCAGATCTAAACAGGGCGGTTCCTGGATAGTCAAGTGGGTTGCGCGATCGCCATAGGTGGAGGTGGTCCCGGGTTCGATTCCCGGTGGGGACCCAAAAGTGCCAAATAGCATTATTAGCGAAGCACTTTTAACAATACTAATACTAAACTCGCAGTTTTCACTCTCTGATGAACAGCCAAAATCCGATGTCAGATTACTAGATTTCTTTGATATTAAATATAAAAATAATTAAGTTTTGAATAAGTACCCATTTATTCAATAATATTAATGGAATGCGGGGTCTTTAAACTATAAAAGTAACTCAGTCGTATATTAGCACTGTTTAAGAACTCTCTTGGCCTTCAAGTAACCATGGTGAAAGTAAAAAATAAATAGAATAAAGATTACAATACGCAAAAAGTCCTCAGTTTCCACGAATCGCTGGAAGCCCACCTTGAACTACATTCGCTGATTAAGTTTCCCAGGTGATTTAATTTACTCGGTGATTAAAGATCTGCGTCGTTAAGAAACACTGTCCTCTGCGTTTTTTGCCCAGCATCCTTCCCTCTGTCGCTTCTCTTAGCTACCTCACCCCTCCCTGGACCATTCTGCCCTCTCACTCCTCCTCTTTTTATCTCTCCAATCAATATCTTCTCCTCTCCTACCACATTCGAGGGTTATTTTTGAATCAACGGAACTCCTCTTTAATTTTAATAAGAATGGCATCTTGAAAGTTTCTTGGCCTTTGAACTGCGACATTGCTTCAATATCTCATACTTTGCAGTACTTTTATACCTACAAATCCTTGTAGATAGAGGTATAGCATCTGTTCACAATTAATATTCCTACCAGGTTCTTTTGCTTTGAAAATTACTCCTAATTAATTCAAATATTCGTTTTTTTATGCCTGGGTTTCTTTAATCGTGACTAAAAATACTGTACAAATAAGGAAATAAATTAATAAGAATGGAATTAAGATTATTAATTAAATTAATAAGAATTACCCAAGGAGATACACAAAAAAAGTCTGGCATAACCGTGACTCGACCTCGGATTGCCCATTTTTCAGGGGTGGCTGCTCTAACTAATTGAGCTATATTGCCGTTCGGGAGAGACTGTGGACGAAATTGCTAAGTCAGGTGACTCACACGCTCTTACCTACAAAGTCTCCCGAACGGCATGGCTAAATGTTTTGGCAAAATAGATCAAGTGGTTAGAGCAGTGATCCAGGAAGCGGAAGATCCGGGTTCAAGTCCCGGTCCCGTCGGACTCTTTTTCATGCACATTTCTTCTTGGGAATATTCCTAGGTGTACCCCTTATCGAGATAAAAATTACCTCTCGCACTTTCCCTTAAAATGAATTAAAGTCAGCCGTTGTAAATTTTCTATTCTTATCAGGGTTAAGTTTTGTCGCCGTGAAAAGCCTTTAAATGAATTTTATTTCTATCATAATACGTCGTACCGTTGAATCAGACTCAATTTTTTTTACCAGGGTTGTTTAATCGCAATTTACAATGATCCCGATTTCAATGTTCGAAAATTACGGCATCTGAAGAAACTCTCCTTTTTACGAGGAAAATGGTGAAAGGTAGCTTTGCCCGTAAAGGTGGGCCACTTAAAAAAATCCCAGGAAAAGTCGGAAATGATAAAAAGTCTGGCATGACAGTCTCCAGGTTCGAAAAACTGTCTTTTCGAACACTTCTCATATCCGTTTTTCTATGGGATCCTTTATTTTATCAACTATTTTAAATGTACCACCAGTCTCCACCTAATTTTTCCCGATTTGACCATTCTATAAACATTCTTTCTTGAATGGGACCTTCACTTTCTATGAATATCACAGAACTACTTTCTTGTTATGCTGAAATCCACGGAGGAAGGCGTAGTTTCATGGAACACCATCACAGTAAAATAAAGGAGAACGGGAGTGTACTTTTTCCACAAAATTTATTTGAACACGACCGGGTTCAACGACTTACAGTCACCATCTGGCGATGTTTTCCTTTATTTTGTTCTTGTTAAGCTTTGAAGAGTAGTGATTTGTTTCAGTTTCAGTTTCACCGAGCAGTTCCTAAAATGTTTATCTATTTAGACGACGTAGAACCTCCACCAGTTTTATTAAATTTCTTAAAAGTGTACGGTCTTCGTCGAAAGACATGCATATGATCTCCGCACTATTGTTTGCTGGTTGGTTTTTTAAAAGTTATATATATTTTTATACATGTATTTGATATTTTTCTTTTCCGTATTTACTATAAAGCAGGGATGGCGAGTATAGCACGAGTGCCCAAAGTGGCACGAGAGAGAATCTTTTGTCTTGCGGACGGCACTATCCTTTTCATGTTTTCTTCACTTAAAAAGTAAATCCCTCAGTTTTTCTGTTCATTAATAATCAATGGTTATTTGGGTTAACTGAAACGTCTCACAACTGACATAATGTAATTGCCATGGTACCGGACGCGGTATGGAAATTCTAGGGCTGTTTTATCTGCTCGTAAATTGGGAGACCTGGGTTCTAGTCCCGGTCATGTCGTTTTTACTTCTGTTTATCCTTGGGGATAATAAATAAATACACAAGAAAAAGGGTTTAGGTAACTTGGCACGATAAAGCGTGCACCTAGGAAAATTCCCAAGGAGAAATGGACATGAAATTATCGCCACCATCGTCATCATCATAATTATTATTACATGCATGATAGATAGAGTAATAGTCCGGCGATAACTTATCACTACTTTCCAATTATTCCAATATTGCGCTATACAATCAAACAGTAAAATATACAATGCTAATTACGATAATGCAGAGTTTTTGACTACTACAGGACATCTATCATCTAGCTACACAACACACTCTTACGTACAATACATGCTTTTTCAGGGAACAAAAATACATTATTACTATAAAAATATCCCTTAGCTATAAGAATAATATTACAATGCAGCTGTCTCCTAGCTTAAAAAAATAAACTGTTTCATTACAGATATTTTTCCTAAAAATAGTACATTTTCACACTAAATAAGGTACGAACACTTAGTAACTTCCTTGATCATATCAGAGTACATTTTCACTTAAAAAAGCCGATAAAAGCTTATGCATAACAAAATTATTAATCGTGTAAGATCGAGATTGGATGTATGTGCTTTAGTTCAAGAAATTGTCAAAGAAATACTAAAGAAGGGAAGGATGGCTAAATATTCGACCAATTTGACCTGCTTGTTAGCATTCAACAATCACAGATCAACCAGAAACAATTGAAACGCCCTCATTTTTTCTCTGCGAGAATTTAAAAAATTTAAAGCTTTGTTTTACAAATACTTCTTCCTTAAGTTGGATGAAAATAGCACGCTTTTAGCCAGAAATCGAATGAGCAATTTCAAAAATCCTATAAAGAAAATACAAAATTTCGGCATTAAAGGAATCGCTCGGGTCGGGACGAGAGGTAACAAAAGTACGTTTTTAATGTGCAATGTACTTTTCATTCATTTCGAGTGTAATGTCTCAGTTCCCTAAAGTTTTATTGCCCACTTGAGAGAGAGAAGTTACAGCCCTTCACCAAGCACTCATGATTTAGTCAAATTGGTAGGCATTCAATGCGTCAGTAACTGGGTCACGATTTCCCTTGGTTTCTTAAAAATATTTCAAGAAAGTCTCGATTGTTCTTTTTGATCTCCGCCGTATCTTTTTTCTGTCGTTTTCTGGAAAAAAAAGAATGAACCCATTGATGCATTAAAAAAAACGCCGTCGTTTTAAAAAAAGTCCAATGCCCAATGAATGATTTCGAGGCGGAATTCTTCTTTTACTCAAGTCCTTTCCTCTCGTTCTATACTCTAGTATGAGTTAAATAAAAAGGGGACATCCGCTCGAACTTTCTTAGCTATAAATTTCATGAATAATTTTTCACTTTTGCGAAAATTTTATCTACTATCCATCTTTGAAAGGATAACAAATGTGAGACCGTTTCAGCTTTTTATTACATCAGTCATAAGTTTCTTCAACCTTATGAGTTTTTAACGGACATATTACTGAATGTTACTTAATCTAGGGATTTGCTTGAGTAAATTTGCAAGTCACGGTCACGCTACTAAATGCAAGAGCATTGAATGTTAAATTATGTTTTATTTTAAAAAGACTGGAGTAATGATTTAGTATCATGATTAAAAGAGCAGAATATTGAAACATTCAACTACCTGGTGTAACATATTTATATTTAAAACGAAATTAAACATATTTGTTATCAAGGAATATGGAAGGCTAAAACCCAAGGAATAACAGGTGTGAAAAATAGCTGACTGACTGACTGGGGCTCGAACCCAGGTCTCCCACATTTATGGCGGGTATTCTATCCATTCCTGCTATTTTTTACACCTGTTATTTTATCAATATCAAAATTTGTAACTACAATCTTTCAGTTCAATGTTTTATATTTTATCATGAATCATTAAAAAATACATGCCGAGGAAGAATGGACTTGAAAAAGGTCTGACGGGACCGGGAATCGAACCCGGGTCTCCCAATTGCCGGTCGGGTGCTCTGTCCGTTGAGCTATCCCGGCAGAACATTTCTCCAAGCCATTCGGGANTCTTGAAAATTGCATCCTTTTACCTCTTTTTTCGGTTTGTTACCTTTTACTAGAAGTTACTAAATTATACCATAGCGTTAAATCACACTTAAAGATTGCTGAATGATAATAAATACAATTTATCTCTTATAGCTTATCTCTTTTAAACGTATAGAAATATCTGCGAATGTCTTCAAATAACAAGAGTTGAACTATTTGAATTCTAGTAAGAAAATTCTATAGTTTGTCACACATCATTAATAAAAACGTTCTTAAGAAATAGATGTTTACCGAAAAATGATATAACATCAGTTGCTGCCTTTTCTATTTTTTAATTTCTTATATTTTAATAGACGTTACTAAATGATATCATACAATTACACCAAGTTTTTTTTATCATTTTTAAAGATTGCGCTATACTCATAGGTAATAAATATGTCTTATCTCTTAAATGATTTAAACGTTAAGGAATAGGTATCTTCTAATGTCTTCAAAAACAGTAGTTTACCATACGATTTATGATATGATTTATCATATGATATTCATATGATTTATCATATGATATTCATATGATTTATCTCCCACAGGCAAGATGCGGTTCATGTCACCATATCTTGTTCAACGGAATATTTTCTTTTCATTTTGTCGATACAGGAGAGGGAAATAGTATCCTTCACGTAAATTTGCTCCTTCATCAGTCTAGTTCGTGGCTAAGATCGTGTGAAATTTACTGAGGTATGAGAGATGCTGAATAATCACATTCAATGAAGTGTCTCCTTATGGAACCCATGAAAGTTTTATTTATAGGATAATTATGTTTTAGTTACGTTGAGTCTTTCCACTCAAGACCTGCACTTTCCTGGCTCAGATAGGAAAGCAAGGTACCTCACTCCTCATCTTGCCTAGTATACCTTATTCCCTCTCCAAAGCTTTCGGTACCTAATAACGAAGGAGATAAGGATCATTACCATTTGGGATCGTTAGTTTGCGGGGTGGGTGGAGAACTACCTCACTCCTCACCCGACCTAGTATACCTCATTTCCTATCCAAAGCTTTCGGATACTAATAAGGAAGGAGATGAGGATCCATACACTCTTTGGGATCGTTGGGTTGGGTAAAACTACCTCACTCCTCATCCCCCTCCTGATTCCCTCTCCAACGCTTTTGGATGCTAATAATGGAGGGAATGAAGATCCAGCTACCCTTCGGGAACTTTACTAACAAATAAAATGCATTGATTAAACAAACGTTTACAGATAAAAACGAAGTAGGAATTGAAAAAGCATGGTGTCCCAGGAGGCAAAACCCCTATTTCTGGATTACATATGATCGAAGCCTTGAGAGTTAGACAAACTTGGCAATGAACCAACTACCTGGAATTCTCTTTAGCATTAAATTTAGCCGATTCCTTTATACAACAACCCTTTAAAAGTATGATTTTCCTCTTCGGCATTTGTTGAATTGAATCGCTTAGAAATACAATCGCAGGGGGATAAATGCCGGGACGAACTTCCGCTGACATCTTATGCGTCGCCATTCCCCACCGGAAGCAAAGTCAATTGCCCATTAGGGAACTGAAAGCGGGCGCTGACCAGTAGCACATTCTGACGCGAGCCCTGCGGTCATTCAAACTTTTCAGCGATGGACTGTGTATGGAGAGCGGAAATTGGACTTTCGTCACTAATTTCGAAGCAGTATCCGGTTTGTTTCCTTCTGACCCAGATTCTCAAAACTCCACGTGTTTAATAAGTTCACCCCGTCTACCTTTTTCTCCTCGCATCAAAAGTTCGAGCTCGGAAAGCTAACGAAGGAATGGAGGGATGATTGTTTGAAGTATTCCCTCTCTCTTTGCTTGGGTGGCTTCATCGGGGGGAATGAGGCGTTTTTGCCCTATCTACTACATCTGTTCGAAATTGGCAGCGTAGATCTAGGAGAGGTTAGCCGCAGGACATACTTCCTTCCTCTTTCGCTCGCTTTGGGCGTAAATTATCGTCCAAATATGCAAATATTTGACCTTTCCCGGTAACATTTTCCCGGGAATATCCTCCGCTGCACTCTGGCGGAGTATCGCGGAATAAAAAAAAAAACATTAATTTGTTTTCGGTTCCATAAAAGTCGTTGTTACTTGGGAATCTGAGAAGATTCTGGTGAGGCATGATGGATGTTTAAATGCTTATCAGCAGCGATCTTTCGCAGTGTTTAACATGAGTAATAATTCCTGACACGAAGTTATGATCGTGGGTTGTTTACAGAAAGGGTGAATAAATCAAATCGGTAGTTCTTATCAAGGGTCTGCACGAACCCTTTTGGGGTTCGATAAGCTGTGTGGTGGGTGCGATTTGATTTGATTTGAATGTATTGTTTATTAAGAGAGAGACCTAAGCAAAAGGAACGCTCGAAATGCAGCTTTGTGAAGTTTTATCGAAGCATTTCCATAACAACGCAGAATAGACGCAGTGTGGCGATTCAGTGTTTAGAACACCTGCCCGGGAAGTGGGAGATCTAGGTTCCAGTCCTACTGAAGTCGCTGTTTTTCACGTCTGTTTATCCTAGGGTTTTATGGAGCACACCTCAATGTGGATATACAACCGCCATATCCTTCCCCTTATTGAAACAAATTGAATTAAAGTTGTGAAAAGTATATTTTTTTTGTATCCTTGTTTGAATATTTGATTCTGAGTCAGGAATGTCATAGCGAGAGTAAATAAATGTGATAATTTTCGGTAAATAAAGGAAAGATATCCTTGAGGTGTTTATCTAATAACTTATTTGATTTCTTGAAGAAAAATTGTGTACTAATCCCAAAGGAAAAACGGATGTGAAAAAATGTCAGGACCTGGGCGTTTATATCAGAAATTTTTCATATCCATTTTTCCTTGGAATTTTTCCTAGGAGCATAACTTTAAATGCAAAGCCAACTTTACCCATTTCCTTGGCTGTTTTCTGAATGGGATTGTTATCTTTAGAGCGCAGAGAGACAAATCACTTCTCCACCGTGGACCAGAGAGATGTTTTTGCAAATGGGAATGAAATAAATTTCGGGAGTTTAAAGGAATGGCGGGTTGCAGGATATTCATGTGTCTGTGGATGTACACAGTGGTACCTTAAGTTACAAACCTCTCTGCATACAAAATTTTCAAATTTAAACTATTTTCTTTCTCCATCCTGACCTTTGTGTACGAACTTAATTTCGATATACGAACCGGAAAACCCGAAAAGATGCAATGAAAAACCGGTTTTCTAGATGCAAACTTATCGAGCTGCGAACTGTGAACTGTAACGAATTTAAGTTCGTGAGTTGGTGCACCGTTTTATAAGTATTTATGCCTTAAAATTCATCGTTATTTCAGGTTTAAAAACATTCCGTAAGCCGTAGACAAGAGACAAGCGGGAAGCTCCGGATTACCAGTTTCGGGAAGTCCCAATGTACATTTCAGAGACAATGCCTCCATCGTCATGGGGGCTTAACTTCCTATTATGGAGACCCCCTGACGATGGAGGCATTGTCTTTGAAATATACACAGGGACTTCACAGAAATCGCTAATCCCGTTTGTCTCTTAATGCGAGTTCCGCCTGCCGAAATACGGCTTACGTAGTGTTTTTAAACCTCTAATTCATTAACAGACGTGTTCCAAATTTATTTTCTTTTAAATTCATAATTATCGGCCATTTATTCTCTATTTCCTTAAATTAGTCTCTTAGTAACTACTTTCTGTTGCTAAGATATCATACTTGTACACGTACTACATGAAGGCGTCCATCTAAGAGATGACGAAGATACCGAAATGGATACAATCCTTTAGCTGGATTATGGAAATATCTCCTACAGCGTTTTTGAGTTATTTCAGTACGTATCACACCCTCTGCAGATGCAAAAGAAGCCACAAAATTCGTATAAAAACCAAGTACCATCCCGCTAAATCACGCTTTTGCGACAGAGCACGACGTAACTTAATCAAACCATGAAGCGACACGAATATAAGTGGGCGAACTGTGTCAGTGGACCTTAATTTCTAATTCAGGCTTCACCGTGATATTAATCACTGTTATTTCAGGAGATGCTCCATATATCGCGAGTCACGAACTTATGAGTAATGGAAGGCACCTCTGCGGAGTTATCCGGGAAGTTTTCGAAGACGTCCGCTCCGCGGCGTTGTCTCCCTTGAGAAGGACGTGACGTTTATCTCGGCTTTGATTAATTCCCTTCAAAACTTGTTCCCGTGTTTATAAAATGCCTCTCTCTCCCCTCGTCGAGATGCATTCACGAGGGCAAGCGCGAGCAATCCAATTACGTCATGCGGAGGGAGTTAATTGGCAGGACATTTAAAAAATCGTCGAAACACCGGTGGCGCACCCCTTGCGAAAAAATTAAACCCTTTCCGCGAAAAGGAAAAAGTGGGGCTGGAGGAAAAAATCAGCTCTTGAGGATTTTTTTCGCACGCCGGTTAAAATAACCACTCGAATTCCCGTCGCACAATTGAAGTCTTTAGAAATAATAATAGAAATTGAAGTTTATTAAAATAGGTGGAAAGCCAATGGGGGAGATTCGGATTGGTTGCACGGAGTCATTCCACGACGAAGACATATTATATTGTGAAATTAAACGTGAAGAGCCTTAAGTCACAAATAGCACCGCTGTCATAGGAGAGAAAAGAATTCACTCATGTCGGAGCATTCACTGAGGAAATGACTCGGTTGGTTTTCCTTCTTATTCAAAAGGGTATTTTTCATTTCTTAAGTCAATCTTTCCTTGTATTCTTTAAGTAAACACTAAATTAATAATAATAATAATGAAAATAATAATAATGATGATGATAATGATAACAACAATGATGATGATGATCATGATGATAATGATAACAACAATGATGCTGATGATAATAATACTAATAATGATGCTAATAATTCAGTTGTACTTTGGTTAATGAAGGCCTTAGTTAATGACGTACTTGGTTAACGACATTAAATACGTCTCGGGTATAGACGCAGTCTTTGATTTACGACGCCTTCTGGTTAAGAATGACAATTGAAAGCTTCATTTTTTGACTATTCATTTTATCAATGATAATATCTTTGTTGTAAATATAATTGAATAAACTATACGTACCATTATTTTTATGACATTTAATTTGACCTGCATATTTGTCAGCAGTAGTAGAATAATGAAATGACGGGATTATTGACGATTGGAGCTCGACGTAGTCAAATGTTCAGTAATTAACTTCTTGGAAAGAAAATCTATTGCCAATTATTACAGCCTCCGAGGGAAAACATTATTGACAGTAAAGTCGGTGAAATATCTTGGAATAACCCTCGCGAGTAAATTGACATGGGGTACCCACATCTGTAATGCGAGTGGGCGAGCACTTAGACACTCGGATTCATCGGGAAATAGTCCGTTAGCGATGTTACGTTGCGTAAGTAAGGACTCACCATGAGTATGCATGTAGTGTATGGGACCCTGTCGAAAAGCGTTGTACTCGGGAGTTAGAAAAGATGCAGCGAAAGGCGATATGTTATTTCAAGAACTGCCACGATAAATCAGCTAACGTTGCTCAGATGCTATAGGACGCAGGATGGGAATCTCTTGAAGATAGAAGATTCAAACAAAGATTTAATTTAGTTCACATTTTCAGAGAAAGTACGTTCTTAGAAGATGTAGCTGATATTATGCGTCCTCCCTGTTACATAGGCCGTTCTGATACTGCGAGATAAATAAGAAAAATAGTTTCTAGAACACGTCGTTTGCAAGAATTGGTTCTTTCCGCGAAATATACGCGAAAGTAACCGATCAGAGAAGTAGAGTCACGGTGCATGCACCCCCTGCCATAACGTCGAAAAGCTACTTGAAGGATACATACGTAGATGCATTTTTTCAGTCAGATTCATCAAGCTATAATACACATTCACAGAATTATTAACGTCCTTGAAACTAAAAAAATAGTATATCCAAAAGTACACCCGTCTCCTTGAATTCTCTGCAGTATCAATGCATTTACTAATTACAATTACGGAACTAACAATATTTGATTTTGCGCACCATTTCCAATCCAATATGAAATCCACTTCCTGTAACCCTCTACCGGAGAACTAGAGAGGTATTTTTCCTTTGAAAATAAACAATTTGAAGCTCATCTGACTTCAGATTATTTTCATAACGTAGGAGGAGCATTTTACTACAGAATCAGTTGATTCGATTGAGTCGAATGCATCAATCAATTGGTCAGTTTCCAAAAGTAAAATTATTACTCATGAGACTACTATTTAACCATACTAATTACTATAGAACTGAGACTGTTACTTTACCTTATCTAATACGTAAAAATGCTACGCGTACGTACGTATGCTTTAGATGTACTCCAATAAATGCCGTGCCATGCTCCCGTATACGTTTTCCACTGTCAGATGGCGTGGGTGTATGCATTTTTCAAAATACACTTAAAATTCTTCCAAAATTAGATATATTTTAAGTAATTCTAACGAACTGACTATATTTGCGTTATTTTTTTATGAAAATAAAACATTACATAATTTTGCAAAGGTCGATTTCGTCATTATTTAGCCTGCTTTAGCTGGAACTTGATGCATATATTTCATTGTACTAGACAACCCAACCCGATCCTGCTCATTATAAAATCATGGCGGTAGATCAAATACCAATTGGACTACCAACACACATTGGAAGAGTACTTCGATTTCTATTCCTCTACCAACAGTCGAAGGGTTTAGCTGACTAATTTCTATTTCAGGGTCGCTGCGTTCCGTGGTTCGTTAGCAATTTGCCTATTTCTTTCTTTTTTTTGGGCGTTGTTAGCCACGGAGCTGAGAACGTTTCACCTGAAATTAAAAAAACTGACATTTCTGTTTTCCCCCGCGCCGTGAATCAATGTCACCCTCCTCCAGCTACTGCGAAGTCTGCCTCCCAAAGCAAACTCGTAACTGCACGCAATCCCTGGCATTAGGAGGCCTCTCCGGTTTTCTTCTTACCCACAAGATTACTAAGGGAGATAGATCACGTAACCCACATTCCCGGGATCTTTTAGCAAATTTCCCTTTCACCCTCTTCAACATTTTCCCGAAATAGAACCTCGCGTCGTCGCTCGACGCATTTTCGTTGATAAACTTTAATTAACTACTCATAAAATAACAAAACATTCGATTTTATTGATACCAGCCTTTCGTGAATGTATATTAAGATGATACAGTGTTTGCGGTGGCGCCTCGGTCGCCCGAAACATTCATTCTGTTTATAGCAACGCGAGGGTATTGTATTTATTATAATGAATTAACATTCATTCTGTTTATAGCAACGCGTGGGTATTGTTGAATTGTTTATAGAGCGAAGAAAACTGATTTGGACGTGTAATAAAAACTAACGTTAATTTCTCTTATCGTTTTATATTTCAATATGTTTGTTTTCTTGTTTTTNTATTTATTTATTTTATTATTGTTATAGTATCCTACGCGAGTTTCCAACAATGGCTGTTTTTGATATGATGATAAATAAATAAATAAAAATAAATTTGGAAATTGCGCTTTGCCGGTAATCAATATCAGACGCTAAGCAGACGTTTTCTCTAATTATGATTCTATCTGATATTCGACGAGCAAAGAAGGTGAAAAATTCCCATTAACAATCGATATGAAAAATCACTCATTCTGTATGACCAAGTATTCAGTACGAAGAACCGTGTAAAGCTCATTCTCTCTACCGTTAGCTACTAAAAGCTTTGTAACGTGGCTTTCTAGGCAAGATGAGGAGTGAGGTATTTTGACCTTGATTTCCTCAGTGATATGGAATGGTGATATAGAAAACGTACTCGATAGTGCAACAAAGTGTAGAAACCTAACGTGTCATTCAATAAGGGGATACCAAAATGAATTTCAGAATCGCTCATACCTCACCGACTTTCATATTACTTCAACCATGAACAAGATTGAGATACATTTGAGGTTGAAAGATACATTTATCTCTGCTCAGGATCAAAAGAGATATCGAGAATGAATTCATAAAATTAAGGTGGCAGCATCAACTATAGTGGATATTTAAGAATCAGTGTCATCTGCTTTTTTTTAAAGGATGAGGATTGAAGGTGTAGATTGACGCGCATTGACGGTCGCGGAAGAAAGCAAAGATTACGGAATAAGTATAAATGAAAGGAAATTACATAGCTAAGACATGGCTTCATTAGGACTACAGATAATTCTCGTTCTTCCACGGTATCCATTGCCCTGCGCTACACTTTTGCCTTCCAAATAGCACGTAATGTTGCGCATACAGTCACATTGAAACTGCTTAGTTTTGAATGTATATTGTGTTTTACTAGTAGCTGATCGTTCCTCCAACCAGACCATGATGGATGGAATACGTTTCACTCGTTATTTAATAAGAGGAAATCGCATATTCAATTTATGTTGTTCTCAGTCTTGGTAACGGTTGTGATGTTATGATAGCTACGGAGGTCTACCTGTAGCTTACAGTTTGTCACTAGGCATAAATAAATCAATATCTGCGTTGCTATCAATCTGTTTACTTGATACACACACCCTGTAAAAGGACGGCCAGCTGTATAAATATTTAATATGGTTAATATTATGCACATTTGGTAGCAATCTCGCACTTTCGGAGCAAGGAATTCGACGTGTGAAATGTGTCTATAACTCATATCAAACCTTAAAACCCTGAAAAAATCATTCTTAATCATTTTTCTCCATGATTTTTGCATTTTTGAACTCATTGGCTGAAAATCTTTGGCATTAAAGAGTACCTACAGCTTTTCCTGTTTCAGTAACTTTCAGAAATTACCTGAACTTTCACAAAATTTATTTTAATTTCGCTTGCATAGAAATTGCTCCGTATCGGCATTTTAAATTTAATTTCTTCATTTAAACAGGAATTTGTCTCACGGCTGCAAATTTTCAGTCGTTCATTATAATAATCAAACCTAAAATGCCTTTTTCCTCTGATTACGCTCAAATACGACCAATTATTATAGATTTTATTAAAATCGGGCTTCCAGATAGCCAAGTGGGCAACGCGTTCGACTTCGACGAAAGCGGTCCCGGGTTCGATTCCCGGTGGGGGCCTACGTGCGAAATGACCTAAGTTGTCAAAGCACTTTTAACAATACTACTACTACTAAAATTAAATTATTAATTACAGGAATTACCATTTTCACTAAGACACGGATTTGGTTTAAGATTTCGTCGATAGAGTGTGCTGTTATCTGGTAGAAATCTAAATGTTCCAAATATTTAGGCCTCTTAATCTTTACGTATAGTATTTTTATCTATTCTGGGGATTGATAAATCGATATTATGGAGCTTGTGGCCATATTCATTGGCAAGACAATTTAATTCCAATAGATATGCAACAGTCCGCTTGTATTGCTTGTATAAACAACACTAACACAATATGAAAAATCCCAGATATTAAAACTTAAATGGAAGATTCGAAATATACTCTACATTATGTTTTCTTAGCCTTAAATATTGTTAATTTGGAAATTCATTAATGAATTAATGCCACTGTTGATATTCTCAATTCCTCAAAATTAAGACCAAACGATGGTTGACGTAACATAAGAACTTAAATCAGAATATTTAAAATTCCGCGAAGATACTTGTTGTCGATTCCCTCCATATTTTTTTCGTTTCTCTCATTCTAAAAGCTTCGATTATAAAATATTCTATGCGCATGAAATCTGAATCGCTCAATTAAATAGCATGCGTCTAAATTCTTACAATCACAGTGGCGCGTATATTCGTAAATTCGTCCATCCGCTGTCACTAACTACCATAAGAAATACAGGCGAATTTCGTATTTAAATGGTTGACTTAACAGAAGAACTTAAATCAGCATATTTTAAATTCCGCGAAGATAATTGGCATCGATTCCCTCCATATTTTTTTCGTTTCTCTCATTCTAAAAGCTTCGATTATAAAATATTCGATACGAATGAAATCTGAATTGCTCAATTAAATAGCATGCGTCTATTCTTGTAAATTTGTTAATCCGCTGTCACTAACTACCATAAGAAATACAGGCGAATTTCGTATTTAATTCGTTTTTTAAGACATTTCTTTATTTTGTCACTTTAATTAGAAATTATGCAGTAATATAGCTGGGAGTGGTACCGTACAAAAGAACATTTCAATAGAAATTTTTATTCGTAACATCGAATACTTTTCTCGATTCGAAATCAATGTTTTGATTGATTATTGAAACTGCCCCATAAAATAAACGAATGAAAAGAATACCTAAGAACGTCAGTTGATTCGAGATATCCAGCCTTAATTTTGGACGGTGCTAGTCATAAGCAAATGTTACAAAATTTCATGACCATACATTCCCTTCCCCGAAATACAAAAAAAAATAGAACACGGCTGTTGATGAATTAGAGGTTTAAAATCATTCCGCAAGTCTTGACAGCAGATGAAACTCGTGTTTGAAGTCAAAAGGAAACTTCCGGATTACCTATTGCAAGGCATTACCCTATGCGCATTTCGGAAACAATGTCTCCATTCTCAAGGGTTCCACAAAAGAACCTCTCATCTCTCATCCTGCCTAGTAGGCCTCATTCCTTCTCCAAACGATTTGGTAGCTAATGTTAGATGGAATGAGGATACAGCCTGCCTTTCGGCTGATGACTATGCGGACAGTTATTAATAATTTATACTTATCATTGTTACTTTTCTTCAAAGTACTTCGTAATAACTATGCTAAAAATTCGGGTTTATTTATTATTATTATCTATTAATCACTTTGAGAAGGAAACGATCATAAAAATGCCTACTTCAATAGGGATTGAATCCGGATCTTCCATTCGCCGGTTCGATTCCCGTTCAAGTCAGCGTTTCTCTTTTCCATGAACTTCGAGGCCCATTCTTCGCATTTCATGAGGTTAATAAGTGTGCCAATGAAGAGAAATGGTTGAGAAGCGTCTGAATTATGTACCTCGTGGACCATTAAGATGTAGTAAAAGATTTTTTCCCCATTGTGGAACCCCTGAGAATTGAGACATTGTTTCCGAAATGCGCATAGGGTAATTACTGAATAAAAGTCAGTAAATCGGTGATCTGGAACTTCCCGTTTGTCTCTAAATATGAGTTCCATCTGCCGACATACGGAGTGTTTTTAAACCTCTAATTCACTTCCCCCACGAAATAAAACTTACATTTACTCACTCTTACCATAATATACGTATTTTAATTCCCCTTCATTTTACCTTTGAATGGAAACTTAACCTTTTCCTATCACAGCAGACGATTCTTGATTAGACCTTTCCTTCAACGAAACAACAATTGGCCGTTCCAGGTGGGAGATTCGTTGCTAAGAAACGTTCCTACTTTTATTATATATATTTTAATGACTTAAATCCGATTCGTCTCCCTTTTGTCCCCTCAGCCTTCTCTTCTCCTTTTCTGAACAGCTTCTTTTCGTCAACAGCGACCTCCTCAGTGCATTCTCACAACCAGAGAGATTCTTCATTCTACTCGAGAGAAAAAAGCCACTGAATGGACGAGGAAGATTTAATTAACGTCCTGTTTTGGAGAAGTTGTTTCGATAACTAAAGACAGAGTGGCTTTCTGGATACAGATTGCCATAAACTAGAGCATTTAAGTGCACAAGACGATTCATTTACTGATGAGGAATTATGCAGCGGAACGATGTACTTTTAGCTGGAAAAGGACATTGAATACGGCTGACTGAATGCGTACGAATCCTCACAAACTTCTTAACGAGGAAAAACAAGGATCGGGTAATACATTGAGAGTTATTACCGAGAACAAGTCCAATTGAAATGCGAGCAAGATACTTAAGGAGTTAGGCTCATTACAGGCTCGGAGCTCTCTATAATTGACGAGTAAGAGAGATGCTTTTACATCGAGTTACCAAGGGAAACCGACTCAAACTCGTATAGTCCTTAAGGTTCCTTTCCTTATAATCTTTGCTTAATCGCTAGGGAGGGATAATTGCGGATTTCAGCAACAAACTCTCCGTTTTACGCTTTACTTATTAACTGGATCCAAACAGTAGTTTGTGAATGGGGATTCGGAAAAGATGTTTTAATCGTGAGTAGAAAACAATGAGTTAACAGAAACTGCGTTAATTTGCGTAAAAATCCTTCCAAATAAAATCTGGAAGCAATGATAATACTGTTATTTAAACTATTTAAATAGTAAATTGAAACAAATCGAAAATGTACGATCTCCATCCTTCTAATAACTAACAAAAAATCAGGTTGAATTTGCCCTCTAATGCGTGGACAGCTAGGAAGATAATCTACACCTACATAAGTACCCTGCAAGCCGCCTGTCGGCGTGTGGCAGGGGGTGCAAGCACCGTTACTCTACTTCGCTAATCGAATGCTTTCGCGTATCGTTCGCGGAAAAAAATGAATTTTTCAAACGACTTGTTCTAGCTTCTATTTCTCGGATTTTTCTCGCAGTATCAGAACGGCCTATATAACATGGGGGACGCATTATGTCAGCTACATCATCTGTGAACGTGCTTTCTCTAAATTTAATAAGTAGATTTAGTCTTTGTTTAAGCCTTAGATAAGGGAGTGGTAACTAAGTAGTCCTGCTGCCATGTCTTGATGAATGAAACATTTATAATTTTTCTTTTGGAACGGGATTGAGAAAAATCCTTTAAATACTTTTATCCTTTTTTAAATACTTTTATAATAATAATGGTATTTATTCCTTTGCATTACAAAGTATACAAACATACACGATATAACATAAAAAACATAATATTCAAAGGAATATAGGTATTGATAATAAATATCAGTTTCGGGGTTACCGACTCTTCAGGGAAAAAACAAATGCAATAGAAAAAAAAGTAATGTAGGAAATAAAAGAAACTTGACCAGTCTCACTACAATAAAAAACAAAAATATAATACTTCAAAAACTTACTTTACTTACTTTTGTCTCAGTCTTGTTCATGGCTGTAATTATATGGCATCTACTGCGGTATGAGTTATACTGAATAGTGGCATTCTTTGACCGCTTTAATTAAGCTCTTTTCATTAGAAGTATTCTCAATATTTGCAGGCAAAAACGAAAAACAATTTGAACTTAAATACAGATATGACTGCCTAAACAATTCCTTATTGGGTTTTGATGATAAAAACTTACTTTACTTACTTTTGTCTCAGTCTTGTTCATGGCTGTAATTATATGGAATCTACTGCGGTATGAGTTATACTGAATAGTGGCATTAATAGAGGTTCCTCCATATGCGACTAAAAGTTTTACTCGTAGAGTCATTGTATTTCTCTAACGTGGGCTTTCTCTGCTTACAGCATTCTGGCTAAGTGAAGAAAGCAAGGGCAAACTACCTCACTCCTCATCTAGCCTAGTAAGCCTCATTTCCCTCTTCAGTACTTTTTGTAGCTAATAATAATAATAAAACGTCTTTATTAGGGCGAGATTGAGACTAGACAGGCTCTTCTTATATCTAACCCTTAAATGCTAATGGGGGAAGGACTGTGTTTCTTCGGTTTGATTACAGCGCAGAGAGACAGATATAATGCTAAAATGCTATTCGTAGCTAAAGGTGTAGGGGATGAGGTCCCAACCGGCGTTCAGGCTGAATGCATTACAGACAACTGAGTAGCTAATGTAAGGTCGTACCGAAACATGAGCGACCCTTATGATATTAAATCTGGTTTCATATTCGTCCAATCAGTGATTTATTCCAATTAACCGTGTTGATTACATCTTTACTTTGCTGTGATGACGTATCATCTTTACCAAGGGATTGTGTTGTATTTAATAAACCGAATAACTTTTACTCTTTCTGATGATCTCTGCATTCTCCTGGGGTTTCACCGCGATGAATTGATCGATCAACGATAGTTTCACCCGTATTTCAGTCAGAATCTTCAGGTCAGCATCATTCATCAGCACGCACTTGGTGTAAAGTGTGGACAGTTTTCAATGGAAAAATTCAATCAAAATTTTCAAAGATAAATCCCTAAATCTGGGATTACGACAAGCGTTAATCATCGAGTTTGAAAGGTGAGGTATACTTGTAAACATTTTTTAAACACTGTCCCTTAGCGTTTTTAAAAGAAATCGCATTGACTTACTTAGGAAAAAAACGTTACTTTGACATAAAGTAGTCGTTTTGTTCGGGTATACAAGGAGGCACCGCGTTCGACTTTGGTCAAAGCGGCATCGGGTTCGATTCCCGATAGGAGTCCACTTGTTGTCGAAGAAAACTCTTAAAGTAGTGAGTGCTTTTAGCTATGGAAAGTTCATGCAAGCAAATTGAAACACGTATGTTTAAATTGAATCGAATGGAGATGAGACTTATGTTCCTACTTTTCTTTAAAAATGTGGAATTGTCCTTTATAAGGAATCACTGGACTTCAATAGGTGATGGGTTTCATTCAGAATTATTCGTTCAGTGTATTCAGTTTTTTAACAGTACTTTTTAGGTGTTAAAGAAGCACTTGATGTTTGTTGAGTGGGAGATTGTCGCTTATTCGATACCATAACGGTTTTTCCCAATCGTACCCATTATTTTGCACTTTTACTTGTCCTAATACAAGGAACATTTACCAAAGATAGAGTCAAAACTTTTGTATGACGCTATCATCAATAGCATCGGAATTATTTAAGAATGATTGACTAATCTATTGCTGGGTTGTCCAACTTTTTCTATTTGAGGGCCTCATTGGAAATTTCATCAAACTTGCGGGCAAAAGAGTATGCCTTAAATTAGGCTACTTTTCTTCCCTGCAAGTATTTTATGTTTTTGCAGAACTGTTTTTGTGCAGATTGTTTTCGCCAGAACGCAAAAGAACGTAAGCAAATGCTAAATTATGTAATCAGAGAGAGCATCAAGCTGTCCAGTTAGAGGTTTAAAAACACTCCGTTAGCCGTATATCGGCAGATGGGACTCGCGTTTGGAGGCATACGGGAAGTTCTGGATTACCTATTGCAAGGCATTACCCTATGCGCATTTCGGAAACAAAACTTCCATCATCAAGGGTCTTTGAGAATAATATATCATGTGGACGATTTCACAACATCCTTTGCCCACAAAGTCTTCCGAATGGTCGGGATAGCTCAACGGACAGAGCCCCCGACCAGAATTTGGGAGATCCGGGTTCGATTCCCGGTCTAGTCAGACTTTTTTTCAAGTCCATTCTTTCTAGGGGATTTTTGAAAAAAATGATTTTTTCGGAAACGGTTAAGGATGACTTAACCCAGTGGGCACCATCTAGTGCTAAATCATCCTTATCCGTTTTTTTATCATTCTGAATGATTCATTTTCCCATTGTGGAACGTTGAGAATGGAAGGTTTGTTTACGAAATGCGCATAGGGGGATTCCCAGAAATTTGCCCGTTTTTCTCCAAACGCGAGATCCATCTTCCGACATACGACTTATCGTATTTTTAAACCTCTAATTCATTAGCAGCCGATTTTCTTTTCTTTCAAGCAGTCCCGTCCAAAAATGAAGCTAATTTTCAGAGAAAACAAAGATAATTATCATAAATGATTCTATAAGGTTTCCGGTAAGTTACAAATCTTATCAAAAATACTAGCTTATGAGAAGATGGGCGGCCCGGTTTAAAACCTTCAGCGGGCCGCATCGTGGTGACGAGGTGATATTTCATAATGTAACAAGGGAATTAACTAACGACTGCATAATTAAATGTACACCTGTACGAAAAATATACGAATCACTTTCCAGGGTCTAATAAAGCAATGTGATCGATAAAAGCCAAAGTAATGTTATGAAAGACGATGAAATCTGGATCGTGTTTTTCTATTTCTCATTTATATAAGTATTACAAATGTCTTTGCTTATTTTTTGTTTGAAAATAGCTGCATATTTCGATAATATATGATGACGTTACGTGATGTCTCTAATAGTCACGTGATTACTTAATATTGCAGATTTTATAAAAGGGGGCGTAGCTAGGGTTTGTCCATGGGAGTGGGTTAAGGGTCATGGAGAAAACACTGCATTTCTAATAATCCAGGGGCAGGAATACTTCCGCCCAAAATCTAATGAAAATAGAAACAGATTTATTTTAGCATGTACATTCTGTGAATCTACATCTGTGTATGAATGGCATAATTGGAGAGGCCATGCTCTCATATGCTTTCGTTTATTGTGGCCCTGTTCTCATGGAGGGGGGTTTGAACCCCCAAAACCACCCCCTTGGCTACGCCTCAGAGTGTGATATCTCATACTGTACACTTAGAGATAAGATTTCTTGAAACATTAACAAGTACCATGTAGGCCATTCTATTAACGTAAGTTTTCAAAATGGTGACTTTCACAAAAAGGAAATCATTTTTCTTTAATATGTGTGTTCTGTGTGTGTAATGTGACACAAACTTCATGTAATCTGTGTGTACTTTTGGTTCTGATGAGCTTTTTCTCCCTTCTTCTTTCCTTTTCCTATTTCTTTCTCACCCCTTCTCTCTCTCTCTCTTTCTCTCTCTCTTTCTCTCCTCTCCCTTTGAAGGAATGTCCAGAAGGATTGGTGCATGAAGACGCCTTTAAGGACATCTACGCCAAGTTCTTTCCCCACGGAAGTGAGTACACGTTAGCTTTCCTTCAAAATTCTCAATTCAAGTTTTTTTTTAAAAGCTCTTCCTTTTCCAATTCTCTCAATATTTTCTCTTCCGCTTCTGCATTGTGTTGTCTCTTTTTTCCATGTCTTTCTGAACTGCGCTTTTCTCTTTTTTTCACTTTTTGAAAGTTCTTCCTCTTCCTCTTTTGGAAATCAAGTTGTCTGTATCAATTAGTGCCTTGTAGGTTTTTCCTTATAAGAGTACGTTTTTGTATGGTTGCTGTGTACTTTAATTGTTGCTAGAGTATAGTTAGATAGTTTATCGTAGAGTAAGTGCTGGTTAAAAGTATTTTGGTGTCGTTAGGATATTTATTCCCTGTAAACATCTCCATTTGTATTTCATATATCTAAAGAATCCGAATGTATCAAATAAATCATCGTGTAATTATTCACAGTAGCACCTCAAAACTTTCATTAGACGCGTTTCTCGTGGTCTTGCGAATATGCGAATAATCATTTAACCTGATTACAGTTTCCAAACTTCAAGTTATTTACTATTCATTCAATTTGACAATCTGTTTTTTCCAACTGTGTATAATAACGTGGTGAAGCGTCAGATGCTTACTATGATTTTAAGTGAAAATGCGTGTTAAGAAGATGGATGCAAAGTTGCCGTTGTAGAACTAAACTTAACAACGCAAGCCTTTCACACCTTTGTCGCTAATGTGTCTCAGGGAAGTGCTGAAAAATTACCATATCTTTTTATTTCCAAATGGAAAATTTACGTGGTTTTCCGCATAGTTGTCCTCCTTTCAGAATTATCGTCAAATGTTAGAAATTGTGTAACATTTCACCCGTATCGTGGAAGCTTCTTCTGCCTAGTTTTCATTATTCATTCCGAATCCTTTCTAATCAAATCCGTTTTATTCGAGCATTGCAAAAAATACCTGTGACGCCCACATTGAAAAATGTTCGACTTTTATGCTGGTCGACTGAAAAGTAATCGTTGAATAATATGCCGTGGAACATTGAAACGAGGTAGCTACCATGCGCAGTTGTAAAAACAAAATCATCGACAGAATCCTTGACTTCAATTTCATTAATAAAAGTGACCTTGTTCATAAGCCTCTCCAAACGAGTTAATGAGACAAATTATCGGAAAGCATGGCCTAAATTGAGACACGCTGACCTTGTATCATCCACTCGATGATAACATGCTCAAAGAGTAATTTGGCTCGTTATTGGATTCGCCGACATAGTCATCGTCGCAAAATGTTAATCATAGTTGCGAAAATTCTTCTTTCTATAATGATAATATTTTAATTTGTGAAATTCCTGTAACATATTATTACTCATTAAACATCCTTTAGGACAATCTGTAATAGTGGTAGTACTGGAATTATGGCGAATTTACTGCTGAGGTCGTATTGCACCTTTTTCTAAATAAGTATAATCTATTATAGTTTATCATAAGAAGTTTAAAATAGATATATTACGAGTAAAATTAAATGAATAAATAAAGATAAAAAGATTTAAAAGATACAGATATTTTTATAAAATGAGATGGAAAACTGTCTTTGGACAAATCTTCCTATACTATTGTAACCATTGCTGAATTCCATCTGAAGTCTGTGTTTACGCCCTCCATTCCATTTTCAAGTAAACGTGTCTATAGTAAAAAGGTTAGCACTAACGAGAATGGAAAAGAATTATTAGTTAGTGGCAGATGACATTAACACCAGCAGTCTGTCTCAAAGATGCGAATGTAGGAAATACCGAGGTTATTGAGGAAGATGCCTGATCCTGCAGAAAGCATTCCGGATTCAATCGTAAGATATTCACGTTAAACGTTTCTGCAGTTTTAGTGGTAAATCAGAACATCTATGATAAGAAAGCTCGGTTGCAT
This sequence comes from Ladona fulva, assembly GCA_000376725.2. Taxonomy (NCBI): domain Eukaryota; kingdom Metazoa; phylum Arthropoda; class Insecta; order Odonata; family Libellulidae; genus Ladona; species Ladona fulva. Next base: position 405,590 of record KZ308437.1, read on the forward strand.
ATTCATATGAACCTTACGTAAACAAATCAACGGAAACATTACATAATAAAGGTTTAATATATTTTAGTTTAAAATTCTACTTTGTCTCAAAACTGCTTATTTGCACCAGGAACTAACTAACTACTAACTGAAGGTAAATGACTCATTATGCATCAAATATACGTGAATGGAATGAAAAAAGATTTGAATTAAGATTGCTAAGTAATTCGTAAGTACCCAATAGGAATTTCGTAACCTTAATTTGAAATAACGTCATTAAGTTAGTGACAGTATTTATTTTCAAATATCTTAGTCATAACACGGATTTTGAGGGTTTCCCTGAGACACGTTAATTCTGGTTCACATCCTGCAGCATGGAGGCATCGGAAAAATTCGTTTCTATAAATTCATATTTAGAAAATATTTATGCGTCACCAAGACGCTTTGTGACGCAGAGAGAGAGTCCCCGGATGGAGGAAGGCGAAAACTCTGCTTGAAATAGTTCAATGAATTTAGAGTTGGTCCGTCCTCGGAATTTACCTATTTGATATTATACTCCCATACTGCCATACATTTCGAAACGATAGAGCGAAAATATTTTTTTTTAATTTAATAAAAAAATTGTACAAAATAAACGTTTATAAATAAACCGGTAAACGTAACCGGTAAACGTTTTTATAAATTAACCGCTAAAAGTTTTNCGATACAGCGAAACAATCGGGGGATTCCTGGAGTAGTTACATAAAAGTTAATTTTTTGGATGAATGTTAACATGTGCTAGAAGACTGCAGTGATAGGCTAAACATTGCATGCACCCCTTGCTATCCCCGAAAGGAGATGAGGAAAGGAAATGAGTTTCTGAAATCAAGTAAGAGGAAGTACGTTATTCTAAGTAGCGTACCATAAAGTTAGGCTAGATCTAATGGAATTTATTCGTGGATTATTTTATATCGAATGGATCTAATTATCCAATGGAATTTATTCATGGATATCATTAATGGATTTCATTCATGGATTCACTTATAAATTTAGATCCGACGATTAATAAACTTCGGAAGGGTAAAATATTAAATCAAACTGTTATGAGAGTTTGCATTCCTTAAGGGCAGTCGATACAAGGCCTGAATATCCGTTTGCAGGCTGTTGGCAATAACATCGCCATGATTGCATGCATATCGATAAAAAATTTCTGTTTTCGCTATTCTATGCCTGAAAGATGTTGCTACGCTTCTATACATTCTGCGTTAGGATCGTGCAAACCATAGTGGAGAAAAGAATTCGAAAACATGTGTAAAAATCGATCTCTTTCGTTGTAGTGGTACTCTGCAATAAGAAGTGATACGAAAATCTTCTTGTACAGAATTTAACTTAATCCTTTATCTTCAAATCCTGACAATTTCTAGGTACGTAAGTTTCACACAGTTTCCGTAATTGTGTAATTCGAGCAACGTGTCCAGCGCATTCCCCAGCAAGCAAATCGAAAGAGCTTCGGCGCTACAGTAAGTCGTTCGAACCATCACCCCTTCCACCGCCTTCCACCTTCCACGGCATTTCTTCGAACTAAATACGGAAAGCGCGAAAGACGGCTAGTTTAAATTGTATCCGACGCCCTTAAGGCAGTCTTTGTGAAAACTTTGCAAATCCCATAGAAATCTCTTTTGTACAATTTCAAATTGTGATCGGGTATTGAAACGCCAAAAACCCTATTTTGAAAATGATAAGAAGTTGTTTAATGTAAATACAAGAGTGGAATAAATAAAACATGTTTTTTATACTCTCTTCCTAGTGATATAAAGCTACCCTGACAGAATTTCAACAAGAAAAAAGGAATACGGATGTTTCTATACATGATTGCCGGGAATCTCTTAAGAACTGAGTACAGGCACAAGCTGTTCCAGAAATTTTTAAGTACTGATTTGCATGACGAAATACGCGATATCGTGTATCCCGTACTCAGCGAACTTAATTTTCGAGGTCAAACAGATTTCGGTAGATTTTAGCGAGATCGGATTGCTATTACAGGTCTCTTTTCCCTGGTATTATAATACCAATGAGGAAGCCAATCAGGGACGTCGGTGTTTTCACACCCCCTGCTATACACCATATGGCGGCTCGCGGGGTACTAATGTAAATTTGAATAATAAATATGAATGTTAATGGAAGAGAAGTGAGTCTTTTGTTCGTTAATTCAGTCCTCTTCATTTCCCTGAAGGTGGTAACGTAGGTTACCGAAATACGTATTCGCAATAATAACCTTACGTACCGTAGCAACATAATATGCACTGGTTGGCATTTTCTAACGGTTGGTTTGCTTTCAAACTACGGCTTTTAGGAGCTCTTCTGAAGCTCTAAAGGCCTGTTATGTTTACAAAAAAGATATTTTTCTTGCTTGATATTTGCAATTTACAAAAAAATCACATTTTGCACGCGATGTAAATTTTCGGTGATGTTCCTGCTCATTTTGAGAATCTAAAATTGCAGTTTGTGCGAAAATTAGATGCGACAACTTGCGCAAACGAGGAGATGGTTGAACCCGAATTTAAAATTCCGGCGGCACCTTGAACGCAAGGGAAAATATTTCTGGCGGCGTGCGTATGAATGTGATTAGAGTTGTGATGGATGGCGTGCGATAAATTTCAGCTTTAGAAGAAAGCAGAGGCGAGAAATGTGGGACCGGGAACGCCTGTTCCCGCTGTTCTGTGATATACGATACTTCGCGAATTGACGGAACGAAAAAATGGAGTCCGAATGCACGAGGAAGGATAAGGGAGCGCGAGAAGCCTGTTTAAGGTACGTGGGAAGAGTGATATTTCTTCTCCACGTTGCTGACGGAGGTTATTTAGTCGCAGCTTTATTTTCAGATTCATACGGCGGGGCATTTATGAGGTCAAACATAAAAAGGTGTAATGTTGCTAAAATGATCCGCGGTGGCGCTGTATGATCCTCAAAGAGAGGCGTTTATTCTGAGTATGGTCGACGTTAAAGAAATAAAGGTCGTCATGGTTACGATAAATTGTGAAGAATATGTGGGGAGAACATTAGCGCTGACAATGGATGGGAGTTATTTCCGGCCTAAACACCAAATAAAATAAATAATTCTATTGCATTCAATTTGTTGACCACAATTTTGGTCATCGTTCATCCAAAATTAAGTTAATTGTGAGATAAACTTGATTGAAAATTTCGTTTTCGTCATTCAAAAATTTTCGTTATCGGTTGCTAAGAATAAAAACATGAATATTATGATGTGAAACATTGACCAGGTATTCTAATGTGTACTTAAAATGGACTTTATGTTCACTTTTGGGCCTATTATTCTAATGATTTCTACATCTATATCTACATAAATACCCTGCAAGCCGCCTTACGGCGTGTGGCAGGGGGTGAAAACACCGATTTTGTAGGATTAAAGTGAAGATTATAGTTAATCATTTATGCATATGATAAATTGGCATTGCATTTTGGCAGGGGAATCATCAGAATATCAAATATTACACGATAAATTACTTTTTCTTACAATTATCTTATAGCGGGAATAGTGTTTTCAACGTGAGTGGATAAGGAAAGGAAACAGAAAGGGTGAGGGATGAATGTAGCGGTAATAATGAAAGGGATGAATATTTGAATATGACTCACGATATCTCATCACTCATCAAAATTAGAGCAAAGGTGCGTATATCACGATTCTTGGGAGGAACTTCGCGCATATTTATGGCGAATAGCGTGCATTGAGCACGAGAAAAAATCGTGAATTGCGCTCACGCACGGGATCGAAAGAGCTCGCCTTTAGCGAACATTTATGAATATTCTCAAAAACAAAAGTGTTGGAATTCCAATTCCCAATAAAAAAACTTTATATTATTACACAGATATGTAATTTTCCACAGCAATAATAATGTAAGAAGAATAAATTTTAACAAATAT
>KZ308437.1:409708-427133 GCA_000376725.2 Ladona fulva
AGACCTAGAGCAGGGAAAGAACAGGTAGCGAGAAAGGAAAGAAAACGCACAATGGAAGAATGGCAACGCAGGTGGGACCAGGAGAAGAAGGGCAGATGGACTCATCAATTGATAAAGCAGCTGACCCCATGGGTAGAGAGAGCGATAGGTGAAGTAAATTTTTACGTTACCCAATTCCTGAGTGGACATGGGTACTTCAGAGACTACCTATACAAAATGGGCAAGGTATCAACTACCACCTGCACCCTTTGTGGTGCCCAAAAAGAAGATACAGAACACACAGTGTTCCATTGCATAAATTGGAGAGACCAACGGGCAGCAGTAGAAGGTATCACCGGTCAACTCACGACCGAAAATATTTATTTATTTATTTTCATTTTCACTGTAATTTGGCCTTCTAGCCAGGTGGCAGCGCTCAATATAAATATGTTCAAATAAATTGATGGAATGATCGAAAATAGAGAAAAGTGGAACGCAGTTCATAGAGACAGTCCTGCGAGACAAAAAAGAGAACGGATGTCTGAAGAACTGAAGAGAAGAGTATAAGTGAAGAGGAAAAGTTAACTAACTATGAAATAAGGACCACGCCGAAGTAATGCGCAAGCGGTGCCAGCGTGACGTCCTAGACGAAGAAGGGGTGGGGTTTAGTGGGTATTCTCACAATTTCCCGAGCGAGTCCCACACACGGGGAGGCTCCGTAGGCCACCTGTCAGGGTGCGTAAATGCATTCCCCACCCCTCAAANAACCCGGGTCTCCCAATTGCCGGTCGGGTGTTCTGTCCGTTGAGGTATCCCGGCAGAATATTTTTACAAGCCATTCGGGAGACTTTGTGGGCATAGGACATTTGGAATTTAATCAAAGGATTTGACATTTAATCAATTGGGAGACCAGGGTTCGATTCCCGGTCCCGCCAGACTTTTTCAAGTCCGTTCTTCCTTGGGATTTTTCCTGGGTGCGCACCATCTTTCGCTAGACCACCCTTGCCCGTTTCCTATGTATACGATAGTATATATTTACTTCTACATCTTTGACAATAATCATGATCGTTTCAACTCGTTACCTACGTTATTAGAAGCTTAGCATTTAATTCTGTAATCGGAATGCATGGTGACCCTTAAGTTTCTCAAGGTGCATGTAGCATTACTTTATTAAAACTCAATGAAATGTATGCGATGAACACTACTTGAAACCGTGAAGTACAGCTTAAGTTACGGGGATGAGAAATATATCGCATTTGCAATGAGGAAAATTAATCCAAAATGTTTGCTTTCGTTTCATTACTTCTTTCGTAATATATATTACTTTGTTAAAAACGTCGTGTATATTAATAAACGATATTATATAGATATATAAATATAATTTCACCAGATAAAGACTTGTCAATGAGTACAATGTAAACAACCATTAAGCTATTACGACATAGTCCCTATTAAACCACTAAAAATACACTTCGAAAACCCTGAGCGAGTTTTTGAAGCTAAAATGCTAAACAAATTCGTATATCAATGGTTTTAAAACTTAAAATCGCTCGTGAATAAGAGTTTTTAATCTTGAATGATGGAGGAACTAATCAACTTGCTAGATTTTCGCGCAGAATCATTATCACTGCTGGTTTAAATTTAGGAAGCCATCTTCTAGTCGAATGATGGCTTAGTCATTTGCTCTTTCCTCATTTATATGGACTCATTCATATGAGCAACGTAGAGCGGCACGTTTCGTTAGCGGAGATTTCAGATTCGATAGCAGCATTACGGCTATGATAAACTCCCTCGGATGGAGTTCACTACAGGGTAGAAGATCAGAATACAGACGGAAGCTGTTCGATAAATTCACCAGCCCAGAATTTTCAGACGAGGTCGAAGACATCATAATTCCAGTACAAATCAAACGCGATCTACGTGAGGCGTCGACCAAGCGATATAAGGAGATAATCGCTAGAACAAATAGCTACTTGGTCTGTCTGATACTGGTCGTTTAATCCTCGGAGTGTTAGAGAGGCTAACAGGATAGACTAGGTATGAATATTTGGTGTTGATACACTCCCTGCCATACGCCAATTGGCGGCTCGCGGGGTTAAATTCTAAATTCTAACAAATTGACGGTTTCGTGTAGAGATTTCGTAAGCTCACATTTATTTCATAAACTCCGATAAAACAACCTGATTACATTGGAGTTGGTATATGTTGCTTTCAGAATCTCGCAGAGTATTGGAACATCGCAAAAAGTACATCTAAATTAGAACGTAAGGTGTGGTATTTTAAAGTGCTCCGCTGTTAGACTTTTTGCAACTCGAATTATTCTAAAGTATTTGAAAATTGTTGATTATATTAGCAACGGTAACACGAAATCGTGCATGCAGTGGTAAAACAGAGAAAGAAGTGCATTGACATAATGAAAAACGTCAACGGTGGGATCAATAAGACTATACTTTTAGAGGATATTGTGCGGTAATGTACAGTAATTCACAAAGGAGAAGTTTATGTCCTTGAAAGAACTAATTGTAGACGTGTGATTTGTATTTCCTTTGAGGATCCTTTTGAAGAGAATGCATCTCCCTGCCCTACTTAATACCTCACCGTTATCAAAGAGTGCGCTGTAAACATCTCGTATGACAGTCGCTTTCAAATTCTTCGCTAGTTCCTTCGACGAAGAAGTCTCAGCCTACGTGTTCTCAGAATCTCTCGTCTCCATCCCAAGACAAAGCACTCAGTTGTTTATGAGGCCATTGCGTGACGTTTCAAGATTTCTTAGCAGATAATCCGCAGCATTCCAAGGTAGCGAAAATACACCGGTGTATATCCAGGTTTAGACAATTAAAAGTAAGAGGAAGAACGGCTGTTTCACTGTATCATTTCAAAATTAATTTGAAATCGCGTTGGGGAACCTATAAAATGCAGTAATATAGTTCATTACCTCATTCCAAACGAGGAATAATCATCTCCTTGGAAAAAGTAACTTAGAAAACGATATCCTACTACGGCGGCGAGGTGGCTAGTGTGCCAGCCCTCAAAATCCAGAGTCCTGGGTTCAATTCCCGGCTAGTCGAGTTGTCCGGTTAGAGAATGGCTGTTTGTGTTTGTATATATTAATTACTAAAATGGATGTATTTGTGGCCTTCCTGTTTCCACTATAGAATTAAATGAATAAATATTTTTGTTTCTACCTCAGTCCAAATTTCCGAATCATTTGATTATCTTAAGACATTGATAGTGGAGGATGCATGCGTCCATCTCACTACATTTCTTGTCGATTTGTGAGACTTATTTCCTCACACTCGATATATAGGGTCAGATGTAAAACGGGACTAAGGACTCTCAAGTCGTCCTTCAATAAAGACGGTTAATTATTATTATCATATAGCAAATCGATAGAAAAGCAAATTAGCAGAGGCTTAAAAGTGTCTCTCAAACCGATTTCACCGTATAAATTGATACCTTGCGAAGGGGAAATTGAAAATTTTTGTTCGTTCGTATATTAGCTGCTTTGGCTGGAGTCAAAGTGATAGTATATATCCCAAGGAATAATGGATTTGAAAAAGTCTGACGGGACCGGGAATCGAACCCGGGTCTCCCAATTGCCGGTCGGGTGTTCTGTCCGTTGAGGTATCCCGGCAGAATATTTTTACAAGCCATTCGGGAGACTTTGTGGGCATAGGACATTTGGAATTTAATCAAAGGATTTGACATTTAATCAATTGGGAGACCAGGGTTCGATTCCCGGTCCCGCCAGACTTTTTCAAGTCCGTTCTTCCTTGGGATTTTTCCTGGGTGCGCACCATCTTTCGCTAGACCACCCTTGCCCGTTTCCTATGTATACGATAGTATATATTTACTTCTTCATCTTTGACAATAATCATGATCGTTTCAACTCGTTACCTACGTTATTAGAAGTTTAGCATTTACTTCTGTAATTGGAATGCATGGTGACCCTTGAGTTTCTCAAGGTGTGTGTAGCATTATTTTATTAAAACTCAATGAAATGTATGCGATGAACACTACTTGAAACCGTGAAGTACAGCTTAAGTTACGGGGAAGAGAAATATATCGGATTTGCAATGAGGAAATTTAATCCAAAATGTTTGCTTTCGTTTCATTACTTCTTTCCGCATATATATTACTTTCTAGAAATTAAACTAGATTAATTGACTTGAGTGCATGCCTCTTTTTTATATTTACACTTTAACTATTCTTACACATTAACTATTATTACACTTTAACTATTATTATCCATAAAAATCTTTATCCGGGTTTTCCTATTTGTATTTGGCTAATGGATTCATAAATTTTTTCGACTTCGAGGGCGTATAACACAACCATACTTTTGTATACATAAATTTCTCTCAAATTTTCACCAAGGGCAATTCTGATAACATTCGCCAACGTTTGATAAGATATGATATCTTTTGCAGTAGACTAAATTAATCTACTGTTAAACTCCCGAACATTTAATCACAGGGGTAGAGTATCTTGCAGATGACGATTTTAATGTTAGAATCACGATTGAGTTAACCCTTTACTCAAAACACCCCTGACAACCACTAAAATGCGATCCCCTAAATAAAATATCGTTTTAAATATCAGAAATGGGCAGCAACGATACCCAAGATGAATTTAAAGTAGTCTAAACCGTTACGGACTCATACTTAAAGGTTTCAAGGGTAGCATTATTTATTTTTTTAACTCACCTTCTAACAATTCCTGGAATTAAATCTCAGACATCGAGAAGGTTTTAACGATGAAAACTAGTGATATTGTTTCCCTGAATAGAAATTCAGTAAGACAGTGGCGTTGCCAGGGAGATGTTTGGGTTATAAAACCCCCACAGAGACAAAATGGGCTTTCAAAATATCGAGGTCATGGGATATAAATTGCAACTGTTTAAGTAATTACAGTTACAGAATCTAACAGTGACTCTCAGTGAGTATATGTAAATGTAAATCTGAATCCGTCTTTATTACATATAGGGCAGAAGTTTTTCCTGCCATAAAAAAGTAGGCAATTTTGCGTTTACTCCATACCCCAGAAACCCCCAGAAAGAGATAAATCATTGCTACTACCATTAGTAAGATAAATATGTATCGGTGCTGTAGTACATAGAATTATCGGATCCTATGTCTCTAAGAAATTATTAATTCAGTCGTAAATCACTAAAAGAAAGGCACGGTCATAAGTCGGTGATTTTAGTTCCTGCCTGGACATCTTTACGTAATCGTTAAAAAAAAAGTACCCAAAAGTTTGGCTGGGTCTTCAGATATATTAGGGCGAAAAAGAAATTAGCACGCTCATTTTTTATGAATGATTACATCGGAGGATTATCAGGGGATTAGATAACAGGATTTGCAGAAAGAGAAAAAAAATGACAATAAAATATGGCCCTACGAAACACCCCTCCATTTTTCACGATCGGGCAGCCTCTCTCTCTCTCTCTTCAGGACAAATTAATTGATGAAATAATCCTCAAGTGCATTACGAGATGTATGAAACAAAACCCGAAAGAAAATTCGCATAATTTCAGCTCAATTCTGCACTTGAATCAGATTCGTGTACGTACTACGTTTTAGAACGGAATGTCGGAAATTTTTCCGATTCTGTTTCGTCACTGAAAGGAGCTTGCTGCTAATAAAAAGGATTATCGGGCTTAGTAGGGCATTAAATCCATCACCCCGGATATGCGCAAATAACGGCTTATCGAGAATTATACGGCTCTTCGGTAATCAGGATGCTAACATTTTCCTTGATTAATTAGCATTGGCAATCCGCTCTTCTTCAGAAAAATTGGATTTGTCTGCTGCTTGTAATTAAAACGAGTGTTCCGTCATATCTTATTACAACACGATTCTTAGAATTACTGATTTGTTCCCAAAGTCTTCAATATGATTGGGGAAACAGAGTTTTGCGTTTTTTTTCATAAAATACTTAATTTTATCCCTAAAAATTTACATGGTATTAATGGTGGATTAGATTTGAAAAGCAAATGTTAGGTTATCAGTGATTATGTAGTATATTTTTCAGGTATTTTCATTATTTTGCTCGAGTTTTTCTTTTAGGATCACTAGCTCCCCTTGACGAGGACCAAATACCCGCAACAGAGTTTAATGTGTCGGGAAATTCATATTCTGTTTAAGTAATTCGAATGGTAATTTTGTTAAAAGTGCTTCGCCACAGGTGATTCTGGTTATTTCGCACTTGGGCCCCCACCGGGAATCGAATCCGGGACCGCTTTCACCGAAGTCGAACGCGTTTCCCACTTGGCTATCCAATGGTATTAGAATGTATATTTTAATTGCATATGTACATAGATTATCATTAATTTCTNAAATTTTCAGACCGAAGGCTGGTTGAAATTTCATTTCCTCCACCATTACCTAAAAAAACTTTTGAATGGGAATGAGGCAACTAAGAGAGACGAGGTCAGAAAATTCATATTCTATTTAAGTAATTCGAATTGCAATTTTGTTAAAAGTGCTTCGCCACAGGTCATTCTGGTTATTTCGCACTTGGGCCCCCACCGGGAATCGAATCCGGGACCGCTTTCACCGAAGTCGAACGCGTTTCCCACTTGGCTTTCCGGGAGCCCAATTCCAATGGTATTAGAGTGTATATTTGAAATGTATATGTACGAGATAGCGTACATAGATTATCATTAATTTCTGTTGAAATTAAATGTATTATTATGCTGATTTTTCTCACTAATTCCAATCCCATTTCAGTCCTTTGAGGGTCTTTACCCGGTCAAATACCTTTTTATTGCATTCCTAAGAACTTACTCTCTATTGGTGATGTTTTTAGAATGTCTTTTGAATGCGTGTTTGAATGTTCTTGTTTGTTGATGTTTAATTTTTCCAGATGTGCTTAATATTTTCTGTTATGCCTGTGACTGACGTTTCTATGGGTACCATTGTGACTGTTTCCTGTTTCCAAAGCTGTTTTATTTCCTGTGCTAATGGGGGTATTTATAAACTTTATTATCTTCATTTTGGGTATTGGCGTCGTCGGGGATTGCTATACCAATTAAGTGCGTTTTCTTTGATTTTCTGTCGGTATGAGTGAGGCCGGGTTTGTTTTGGATAACTGTTTTATCTCTATGAATTGTTCGCTCCCAGGAGAGTTTGTAATCTTCGTTTCCCAGCATATTTACAGCTTTGCATTTGTAATAAGGTATGCGTATATATATTAATTGTTATTTATTTATTGTTATTATTATTATGTACACGCTAAAAGTAGTCCTGGTGGCATTGGGTTCAGTTCAGAAAATAAAGTTACATTTCATGCATGGATAATACATGAGAGAAAATTAAGTTTATGAGTTATATGAATTCTCGTCGTTATTCTTTTTATAATTCTGTCGTCGTTCAAAATATTATTTATGCTTTTCTCCTAGATGGCCATTTACCATGCATGATTTTATTGGTCGTTTTCACTCCTGAATCGCTAAGCATTTGAGATACAAATCTGGTGATATTCCAGATTTATTCATCCTCCACTCTATTCACGCTCTTTTCCTGCAAACAATTTGCACGACGACAATATCGTTCATTAATTCCGAGTGTGCAGCAACTTTGTATCTTTGTTGATATTTACCAAAGAGGCATCTAAATTCCTTCCGAGATTAAAATTCGTGATAATTAAGGATCCAGTTCAGTTATCAAAATCCGAGGGCGCGTTATTCTGCCCCTGAGGAGTTGTCATGGCAACCGTGCGTTACAATTGGCAAAGGAGAAAGCCACGTTTTCATTCCTTTAGAAATTATATACGGATACATACTCGAAAACGCACGGATTAATCCATGAATATTTTGTCGTTTAATAAAAATTCGCTGATTATTTTCGTGGTGATTCAATTTGCGGCTTCATTACGCATCATTTTAAATTAAGCATAAAAAAGGGACTACGTTAATCAATGCCGAAAAGTCATGCATTTATACCAGGGTTGTCCCACACGCGGCCCGCGGGACAGAATGCGGCCCGCTGAAAGTTTTATAAACCGGCCCACCAATATTCTCGAAGTTCTGTAAATAATTTTACAATCTTAGTAACTTGTATCTTTGGATAAAAAAAAGTGTTGCACATCAAAACATTACATATACTGTCAAAGTAGTAGTATTGTTTAAAGTGCTACGATATCTGAGATAATTTCGCCCGTAAGCCGCCCCCACCGGAAATCGAATCCGGGACTGTCACCGATGTCGAACGCGTTGCCCACCTGACTATCCGGGAGGCCATTCGTTAAAACTATCCTTGTTTTGGCTAAAATATAACTTCATTTTTGTACTGAATAGCTTATTAGTTCGTTTGCGTACATAGTTTTATGATATGATTTGGTATTAGCTTGCGTTTCTCTACCTTTGCCGTAAATAATCACAAAATTAGTTATTCGAAAATACGTTATGCTTGTACGGGAGAACGGTGGCGTAATTTGAGGGTTTCGATGAAATTTCTAATTCGGACGAATAGGTTAGATACAGAGGATGACATTTTGCTCAGCTGATCAATAAAGTTTTTGAAAGAAAAAGAATCTTTTGACCAATTCACTTAGCCGATGAAACCATCTTCACGTGCAGTTTCGTCTTTTCGTCTGAAGGATTTATTTTAAGCCCCAAATCGTGAATATATCCAGGATGGATGAGGAATTCAAGTCAAATAGGACACGGTAGAAATACATCAGGATTTATCACACTAATATGTCCTACGTTGCTGATGAGAGTCACATATTAAATCATTCCCAGGAACTCTTATACGCCGCAATAAAAGAGATAATCACACCCATTGGTATTCATTTTAATTATCAGAGAACACTCAATTTTTTCGTGATATGGGTTTTCTCATGAATCCATCGTTTGCTAACGGTCGAAATATAAATATTGTGTCGAAGAAAATGCTCCGGGAAACATTTTTTTTTGATCAGTAGATGCAAAAAGGCGAGTGAAGTACAGAGGTTGGCTTATGAATATTTATGAACACTCCGGTGCTGCTCTTGTAGGCTGCGAGTCGTGACTGTGAATGTTAAATAGGTACATGTCCCGAGATTAATGAAAAAGGGGGACGGAAAGCCCGTGAATAATTACAGTGTGCTCTATGTTAATCGTGTTATCGCGGAATAGAGTAAGACATTCCGTGACAGATTCGTGATTTAACTAACGCGCTATCAAACGGCTAGTTTCAATGATTCACTAATCTGATGGAAGTTTTTGTTAGAGGAACCGAAATTGCTCCCTATCTCATGGTGATTCATGTCTCTAAGCATATCGGTAGGATATTTACATTATGACCATATTTTACCGTTTGAGATTAATCTATTATCCTGTTTGAGAATTAGGATGAAAAATGTGTTAAAAGTACGAAATTAATCTGAGAGGGATTCGGTATATCATGGCTTTATTTGGTGAAATTGAGACAAGGAAGTCGCAACTTGTATTTTTCACTTATTGTAAGGTAGTATATACTAGAAATATTTAACGTTTGATTCATTTTTTTCGTATTTATCTTATTTTATCACTGATGTTACAGCCGTGAAGTTCTTTTCTCGTCTTCACTCCTGATTTCGTCTTACCTATAACATCCATTTACCTGTGTCGAAACCTGCCTGAATTATTTGCAGATGTATGAGATAAGTGATGAAGGAAAACAGGGTTAAATTCAAGTATTGTAAGAGTAAACGGCAGTATAGAAGACTTTAAATTATCATAGAGGCATGATAACAACATTGAAAACTCTCGTCAGATTTAGCTATAATCGATTCAAGATTCTCCTAGCCTGTATTGGATAATATTTTGAAACCGAACTCGACTAACTTAGCGCGTTTATTTATCTGTTAAATTTTCAGACCGAAGGCTGGTTTAAATTTCATTTCCTCCACCATTACCTAAAAAAACTTTTGAATGGGAATGAGGCAACTAAGAGAGACGAGGAGTGAGGTTGTTCTTCCCCGTCTTCCTTGATGCTGTAAGCGGAACAAGCCCATAGATGAGTAGCATAACGGCTTTATAAATAACTATTTTTTATGACTGTTAAATAAGGAGGAACCAAAATCGATGACAGTGTATAGCATCTCTCATATCTCAGTAGCTTTTGTAATATGACAGTTTTTAACAAGACAGAGACAAAAGTGAGTTAAATGTAATTTATCTTTATCTTTTACGAAAGAAAAAAGTTGAAATTTAGAGAAAATTAGGTGACGCGATAGGTAAAGGCCTAATAAATTTCGTTTTAAACTAATACCTTGCCAACGAAGCCCACCAGCTCTGAGTTTTATAGGATGGAGCATTTTTCGTCTCTTATGTTGAAATGCGTCGTAAGATGACATTTACTCAATGAATCAACTTTTAAGATAAGAACTCGAGAAATTTAACATCTTTGACTCAGACGTTTTAAACGCTATTTAAAATGTAGAATTTCAACGTTGATTGAACCACCCTGAATTTCACTCGATGTTATTAGAACAATTTTGAGCGAATGCTTTCTCTACGGACCATAAAATGTCTTCTTGTTAACTGTTGTTCCGTATTTAATCTTTCGCATTCAACAAATTAATACACATCGAAAGTTATAGGAAACAGAACGGGCTAATACTGCGTTTCCTGGTGACCGATATTTCGTGTAACCTGCTTTACTGTCGGTTTGTCTGCTTTACTGTGTTTTCTAGTTATCTGTTTACTGGTTTCCACGGTAACCATCATTTGTTATTATGACAGGAAAGATGATGAATGTAAAAAACGTAGATAATATTTAACCAAGCTTCAATTAGTTCACAAGTAGTATCATGTATATAGTATAAGATGACCCGAAGGGTCGAAACCATGGTCGTATAATAAATAATTCTGTGGTAATGGTAAAAGTGTTTATTCTGCATCTTTATTAGGCAGTTAGATTTGCTTAATGTATGAACTGTATGTGCCCATCCTGGATTCTCTCTCTGTAGAGGTAATCTTCATAAAAAATAAATAGAAAGTTTGCATGTATGTACTTACGTCCACCTAAAACACTGGAACCAGATGTCGTACAACTTTCTAACTTTAAAAATTGTTAAATGTCTTCCCCGGACAGATATTAGGATACTGTTTATTCGCCCAATTGTCCCCGGTTCGAACCCACTCGAGTCGAAGTGTCTCCATAAGAAATACATGTACTTTTATCGCTTGCAGGGTTTCTTTCTCCGCTTAGCAGCAAACGCTTTCCCTTAAGATGTACACGTAAACTTCATTTTCGTCTTTTGCGGGCTCTATTTATAATGCAGAATGCAAGAAGGAATCATCGTACAAGCTTGAGACAAGTTTCGTATGAAAGAAATTTTAAAGATCCAAATTCTTATCGTCGATCATAGATTACGGCTTCAAATTATGAAACCTTTTATAGGATTTAGGGGTTTTCATTGAAAATTTTCGCTTTCGATGACCTGTCCCATTGAACTAATTTCAAATGAGGGATGTTAGTTTCTCTTTTGTACACATAGGACTTCTATATTAGTCCATAATTCTATTCTCTCCCTTGAGGGCCAACGAGCACTTCAACTTCAACGAAAGATTGGAATTAAATCCAAGGAATATTGGACTTCCCGGAATAACACGGAGTACCAAAACGTTTTCTTTGGCAGAAGCTCTTCGCATGGCTCTATGAATTCTACCTCTGTTTTGAAATACATCCAAACGTTTTTGCTTTTAAAATTTACGAACTGAAACGTGGATAGCCTTTTTAATGAAGGCAAAATCAGCAACTTCTTTCATGGGAAGAATCGAATTTAGCTCGATATTCTTGGAAGGAGACGAGTATTTTCTGCCAACCAATCCAGCCGCTAGAGAATGAATAGGATCTCTATGAATGAGCGCTGTTATGCCTACGAATTGAAGTGCGGCGTAAATAGACATTTCTCCTGAATAAGACGAACTTTTCTTCGAAATAAAACTTTTATGAAGGGTTGCTGACCTATATCGATGATTTCCTTACACAGAAAACTGGGGAAATTTCGACTCGTGGAGGTGAAAATTAAAAACGATAAAAAAAAAAGATTTGGAACCGAAACGGTTACCGAGCGGGTCGAAGTTTTCTTGAGGAGGATATTAATAATGTCTTGTTAAAATCTTAACCAGCTTGTTGAACGGGCATGACACTTGCTCTCAAAGATTGAATTTCAGACACAGGTTGGGAATCCTCGAAAGAAAGGAGAATAGAAGCTAAGCTGCGATCGCTTGAATAATTCAGAGAAAGTACATTTGCGGAAAATGTGATTGGTGTTATGCGACCCCCTTCAGCTACTTCGGACGATCCGACAACGAGCGTAAAATTAGAGAAATTGTTGCGAGGACAAGTTGTTTTAGGTACTCATTCTTTCCGCCAACGATACGTGACAACAATAATCGTGGCAACAACAATAAGCGACAATAATCGTGGCAACAACAATAAGCGACAATAAAAATCGAACGCTTGGTGTTTAGACCCCCTGCCACACGCCGAAAATGTTGCTTGCATGATAATTATGTAGGTGAGGATGAAGGGTGGATAAAATCAAAATATTAGACGCTTTTGAGGTTTAAAATGGATGCAGAATCGTAAAAATTGGATTGATTAATTGAAAAATAAACGAAGAAGTGTTAAAAATGTTAAAGGGTTATGAACTTACTTAGTCACGAAATGAAATGNTTATTATTAAATTATATAAGAGAATTATAAATATTTAAGAGAGAAATTGACGGTGGGGTCATAAAAAAATAACAATTGAGAGATATAAGATATTTTGATTAATCAAGGAATGAGTTGTCTAAGAAGGGATAAATGTATTTATACCATGACACGATGTAGGATTTTGTAGGGTATGCGAGATCTTAAAAACTCACATTTTTCGGTTCACCGATAAGTGGAAATAAGATTTTTATCGTTGTCGAACGCGTCTTGAGAACATCAATTCAAATCATAGGACTTAGTATTGGAACTACGGATTGACATCGATTTCCTTAGCTTCATGTAGATTTCCTTCTTGGTCATCTCTCTTATCGCGTGTCTTATATGATTTCGTTCCCGTCCGGATTCTCCGTCGTTCTTTTGTTTTCGTGATGAACTGCTGAAGCTTTTTCGAACATTTTTTTATGCTTTGAATTTCCCACCTGTTGAAGTAATGCATGGATTATAGTCCCGTAGTTGATTCTGATGTGCAATAGCTTCCTTAGTTACTTAAAAACGGTTTCTAAGTTACCAGTTTCTGATATTGAGTATATCCGCATCACACGGAAGAGATACTTTCAACAATAGTTCTAAATAAATATGAAGTTAATGACCCAATAAGATGGTTTCCTTTGTGCGAATCCGCTTTCCATACATGAATGACTTCAGCTCTAGAGCAGTTCGTTCCTTGTACGTATTGATTTCTTAAGCCCTCAATCAAGTTGAAAACTCCTTTTACGTGTAATCCATAGGAAAGTTTCCTTGCTCATGTAGTTAATGAATTTATAGCTCCCGACTTTAGTCCGCCGTTGAAAAAGATCATTATTTAAAAAGTTCAACTTAGGAATCCATAAATATTACCATCAGATTTATTACTTTACATTAAATTGTATATATCTTGGATAGTTTTTTTATATTACATGGTAACTAAGTGTTCTGTTTGTTGTTTGTTTACATTGTTATCGGACCACGCCTGAGTTTGTTGCAATAAAACGTTATCTCAAGTAAACCGCTCTTTAATTCACGACATCATACTATCTCAGAGTCTAGTAATGCATTCAAGTTTCCATGAATAAGTATCGAAGGGAGCTGTTAAAAATCTTGACAAAACTTGATCGGATTTCCCAGAATTTAAGTTATTCATTTAATAACTACCGGGGATTACATGCCGTTTAACATGGTGTTTCACGTTCAGTTTACGTTGTATTCAGTTGTTTTTCTTTCTTTTCATCAGCATAGCGTCGTAAAATCTTTTTATTAGTTTAGAAATTCCAGGAAATTAGTGCGAACAATCATGGCCATTCTTTTATTGCACGCCGCATCGTGATAAACTCGCGGGGTTAAACTCAGGGAACTAAAAAAAATATTATGAGTGAAGTGTTAATTTCAAGAGCAGCATATTGCCTTTCGTGAGTCAAACACGTGTTCGTAGTTTACTGGAGATAGTTTTAGAGTGATAGGCAAATTGGCTTCATTCATTCAATTCGAAACGATTCCAATGAAGTAGTAAGGAAAACTTTTAATAGAATGCGTTGAATAAGTCGTTGGTTCCCTGGCAAGATTTTTGTTTAATAATACACCTCTTCCTTCGTTTTCAGAAAATACAAGGCGTTATATTTAAAGTGTCAATGTAAATACGAAGTACGAATGATAAACCAATAATTTAACTAATTTCTACGGATGCCTCTTAAAATTTGATTATCCACAGACTATGATCCTGCATTTTGAACTTCCTCTTTCTTTGAGTAATAGGTTTTTCCCCCGTGAATATCGCATCTCAAATGACACCCTGACTCATTTTAAAGGCAATTTTAGCAACCACTGATATAATAAATGTTTTTCTTCTCCATCAAATTGTTATTAAAGCTTTGATGCTCCTTTTGTGCGATCTATGAACAAATATTACACGTACTATATACACGTTTAGCATTCTTTGAATACAAAAAAGTTGAAAATTTTAATTTCACATCGAAACATTTCAAAGACAAATGGCATTCTACCTGAAATCTCCTGTGATAATCACCGTTGAGTATATGTTCATGTATCCCATGTCAGTTACTTCAGTAAGAAATGCACTTAGGGGCAGTCGATACAAGTCTTTAATGTCCGTTTGTACGCTATTGGCAATAACATCGCCATGTTTGCATGCATATCGATAAAAAATTTCTGTTTTCGCTATTCGATGCCTGAAAGATGTTGCTACGCTTCTATACATTCTACGTTCGGATCGTGCAAACCATAGTGGAGAAAAGATTAGAAAACATATGTAAAAATCGATCCCTTTCGTTGTAGTGGTAATCAGCAATAAGAAGTGATACGAAAATCTTCTTGCACAGAATTTTAGCTTAATCCTTTATCTTCAAATCCAGGCACTCTTCAGGTACGTAAGCTACACACAATATGAGTAATCGTGTAATTCGAGCAACGTGTCCAGCGCATTCCGCAGCAAACAGATCGAAAGAGCTTCGGCGCTACAAACTCGTTCGAACCATCCCTCCTTCCATCTTCCACGGCATTTCTTCGAACTAAGTACGGAAAGCGCGAAAGACAGCTAGCTTAATATGTATTTTATTTTAAGTTTAGCTAGTTTAATATGTAAAGTCTATTTTTTGTTTGGTTGCGGAAGTCGTTTTGTCGGCGAAATTTAATTAGAGATGATGATCGTGCTATATATAAAGAGGTATCATAAGAAAGGAAACCTCTCGGACATTCTTATTTTTATCATCGAATACTTGCTTTTGATCTCAAATTGCGGGAATTTTTGATAAAATACAATATCCTTCGCCAAACGTCCGAAGAAAATCTTTTATTTTCCGTTGCTATCAATAACATTTTGGTTGCTACAACGGTAACTTAAACTGTTCAAGTTTGTTTACTTTTGTCGCCAGGGGAAACAATAACTGTCGTTATGGTTAAATGTAAAAGTATAGGGCAAATTATTGGCATTTTCAACAGGGAACAGGGATCAAAAAGATTGCAAGAAAGAGATATATTAGTATAGTTTTAGTCGTCGCTTAAACCGAGTAGGACAGAGATCCGTTCTTAAGCATGAATTTAATGAATTAATCAACAAAGCTTTGCACAGAGAAAATTGCCGTAATTTTTGATGGTTTGGCCTATATAAATAGCTTCGCTCGAAGTTAAGTTAATTGGCCTTAATGGCTCATAATCGTACATCAAAAGATTAGTTATTATTATTTTTGATATAATTTGCAGGTATCGCCCTTAGGTTATTTGAAGTAAAGCTAAAAACACAGTCTTTTATGATCACAATATATTCTTCTGCTTTTGTCACGTTCTAAAATTTTCTTAATTGCCACGTTGCTTTTTTTGGCAAGCAGTACGATAGTTAAAGTCATGTCGGCGGAACAGAACGTTTTCCTTTTGAAAAAAATGTATATACGGTATTTTGGAGATGTGACTTCTGCGATGCATAAAAATTAATTGAGGAATTATTAAAGGAATGTTAAAAATATTGCCGTGTGGTTTAAAACCTTGACGTAAAAATTTTCTAGTGCTTGGGTGAATGCTAAGCAATTTAAAGTCAAAATTAATAATTAAGTTATAATTCCAGCGTTGCCACCTGATCAGAAAGCCAAATGGCTACGTGTTTACGAACAAACAAAGAAGAAATTAGTATATTATACACGAAAAGGTAAGAAAATGAAGATAATTTAGTAAATATCGTGCTTATCTATTTGCTTTCTAAAGTTTTCGGTTTAAGAAATACGCTGTGGTACCCAAGAAGTTTATAACTAATAGAGATGTTAAAAAAATCAACAAACATATGCTTATACGTAAGATTCACATCCAATTTTTCCGTAGGAATAATTTGTACATAATACATGTTTAATATGCTGTATAATATTTCTTGGGCTAAGATGGAACTTCCGTAGCACACGTTGTCCCATCATACCCTCACAAGTGTCGTGATTGCTTAGTGGTCAGAAAAACTTCCAGGATTCGAACCCGGATACGGCAGGCTTTTTCTCTTTCATTTCTGCCTCCGAAAATCCGATAAATGAAAACATTTCTAAGCCCTCGATCAAGTTGACAACTCCTTTTACATCTAATTCATAAAAAAAGTTTCCTTTCTCATGTAATTAATGAATTTATAGCCCCCGACCTGAAGCCTGGACACTAAAACAGAATAGTATAAAGACAATTGAAGCCTTTGAATTATGGCGTTGCAGACGAATTCTAAGGATACCATGGATAGAAAGAGTGACGAATGCTGAAGTACTACAAAGACTAAGCAAAGAACGTGAAGTTTTAAGAGCTACCATAATCAGGAAATCCAGTATTTCGGTCACATTATGAGAGGCGTAAAATAAAAACTACAAATGAATATGTCGCAGGGAAAAATAGAAGGGAAGCAGAGCAGTGGTAGAAGAAGAATTTCCTGGATGGACAATTTAAAAAAGTGGTTTAACTGCAACTCCACTGAACTCTTTAGAAGAGGGAAAGAGAAAGACGAATTGGCCACGATGATTTCCAATCTCCGATAGGAGTGGCACCAGAAGAAGATGAAGAAGAAGCTCCCGACCATAGTCCGCCGTTGAAAAATATCGTCATTCTAAAAAATCGATTTTGATATCCATAAATATAACTATCTGTTGTATATTTTATATTACACTAGCTGAAGTGCCCGTTGATTCTCAACGGGGAAAATAGATGTCGGATTAAATGTAGTATACCTCTTTGTACATAAGAGAAAATTACATCTCGCATCATCTCGTAGTTTAGTCCAACGGGACAGGTTATTGAAAAAAAAA
>KZ308437.1:428000-438879 GCA_000376725.2 Ladona fulva
GAGCTAAAATTATCTCATGCCCGGTAAATACAAATCTACGTTACATTTAGTTCTAATATTACGTTATACTCTTCATTACTTAGCAATTACAAATATACGTTACAATTACAACACATAACGTATTACTACAATTACAAGACGCTACATTTAATTAAAATAGCATGTTACATACTTAGCAATTACAAATATACGTTACAATTACAACACGTAACGTATTACTACAATTACAAGACGCTACATTTAATTAAAATAGCATGTTACATTTTTACGTGATATTTTACATTGAAATCTAATTAAGAATGTTTTTCATTAACAAACTCATCCGCAGTGAAATATGTTTTTGCAAGTAGATATTGGTAAAATATCTGCTGACTTAAAACATACAGATTGGTTTAAGTATTCAGCGTATGAGCAATTGCGGAATCGCGACCGAGTTGCAATTAAAATCCCGAAAATTAACTACGAATATATATTTCATGAACGCGGCCTTTATATGGGCAGTAGAATATTTCCGTACAAGTTGCTAACGTGAGATGCCGTATTTTTTGTCCCGTCTATGTCTTTAATTGCAACAGATTTCATCCTTACGCGTATGTCGGGACTCTCGAGTCCGAACATCACCTATGAAGGATTGGTTTTTAAAGTTATTTCGATAATACTGATAGGATGGATTACTGATACGGATAAAATAACCTTTTGAGGGAGAACAAAACGATACCGGCAACAGGAAAGATCGAAGGAAGTGATAAGGTATGTAGGAAGCCCCTCAACCTTCTCAAATAGGAAAAAAAAGGGTGAAGGCCCTCGATATATCACAGATCTACAAGAGGCCAATCTCCACCGTCGTGAACATCAAGTGCTCGTTCTCCAGACACGAGCACTCAGAACTTGTTTTACCCTTTGCTTCACATACGCCCTGAGGGTTACGTATGCAACTTATCCTTTCTCGAGAAAAAACTGGAATTCTTCGCAATGGAAGAGTGGAATTCCGAAATCGAATCTTGTTTGCGAACTATTTCTTTCCGCCGTTCTTTTCTAAAACGCAATCGCGTGCGTTGCGCCCCTCGAAACTTTTCAATCCTCTGCGCTCCTTCTGTCCTGAGATGAGAGTAGCTAACAACGACCACTTAGCCACGGAGAGCGTAAAAGCTTACGATCGGAGAATGTGACGTCATGTGACAGTGGAGTGTATTGCTGTCAGAGAGCTGGAAGCTGTTTTTTTATTGGGAAGACAGCGGAAACGTTTCTAATCTTTTTCTTCAGGAAGGCTGCAAGAGACGTTGGGCGTTAGAATTTCTTGTGGGATATATCCTTGTATTAAAGGCTGCTGTATCATATTTATATTTATCTGAATAACTCCTTTCTAAAGTTCATCATGCATTTGGAAAGTAGGGTCTGACAGCCAAGTCTCGCGTTTAGTATTTCTTAGCGATTAAAAAATTTAAACTGTGATACCAACATAAAGATTCATGTATAAATTGCATTTTTTGTTTTTTTTTTCTAAGTAATAGTTGCCCATATCTCGACTTATTACG
Source organism: Ladona fulva (assembly GCA_000376725.2). Taxonomy (NCBI): domain Eukaryota; kingdom Metazoa; phylum Arthropoda; class Insecta; order Odonata; family Libellulidae; genus Ladona; species Ladona fulva. Next base: position 429,536 of record KZ308437.1, read on the forward strand.
GCATAATCTCATTTGAGAGATAATATTTTGAATTTGTACTGTGTAGAAAATCTCAGACAAACCATTGCACTCATTAAAATCTGAAAATCACTCAATTAAATGTAGACTTTAATTGTTAAAATGTGATTAATGAGAGGGTGCAGAAGCGTTTTGTAAAATTGCTGTTTCAAGGAACATTCCTTTCAACAGGAAACACTACGAGTCACTGTGCAAAAGATTCCGTTTACTTCTTGCCGGAGAGAGATTGCGATTATCGCTATGTTAAGGAAAATAATTTCGGGCGACTCCCTTGATTCTTCACGTCTTATCGTGATAGTGAATTTTAATGCTTCAGCCCGGATCTATAGAGGACATTCTCAAATTCTCCATTTTACGTCCCAGCATGTCGAATGAATGTATATAAATGTTCGCCCATCCCCAGAATTATTAATGAAGCCAATTCCATTATCAATAAACCTAAATATGTCGACAACTTAAGCATTAAGGTTGATTCTCTTAGAAGGTCATTGATAAAATTTTATGAAAGTAAACTTATTTACAATTGGACAATGTATGCCGAATTTTAAACGTTTTTTGTTTATTGCTTTTTTAACTTGCTGTATTTTATTGTAAACATCGTGAAAGAAAGATTTTATTTTTATTCATAATTTTACTTTTGATTGTTTTTTGTATCTGACTTACCATTTTTTTATTGCAACACAACTTAGTGGATTAGAGGTTTAAAAACACTCCATCGGCAGGCGAAACTCGCGTTTTGAGACAAACGGGTAGCTCCGGGTTACCGATTTCTGGGAAAATCTCAATGCGCATTTCAGAGATAATGCCTCCATTATCAAGGACTCCTTGATAGGAATAAAAATAAAAAATGAAAATGAAATCAATTTTTTAAACCTTTAATTCATTAACTGTCGTGGTCCAACTTTCTTTTCTTTTGACAACTTTGTGGGATTCCCCGTTTGCGTTAAAGAAATAAATAAGTAGAAATACCTCTCGTAGGTCCGTAGAATGGAACGGACCCGACGTTTCGGCTGCTAGCTCCGATGTCGTTTTCAAGGGTAAAGATCCCTGAGGATGGCTGATCCATTGTGATTCTGAAATAAAACAGTCTTCCGTTGCTTTAGCTAACAAGAGATAAAGATATAATCGGTCATTTCTGACCCTACTTCGCGGAAAGACATAATGAAATAAAAAAGAACACTTCGTAATTTCCACAGGATATAATTCAAAGGACTGGTTTCAGCACAAAGTCATCATCAGGTCATCATCATCACCAGGTCATCAGCATCATCAACAGGTGATCAGCATCAGCATCAGATCGTCATCATTAGGTCATCATCATCATCAGGCCATCAGCATCATTATCAGGTCATCAGTATCATTCAGCCCAAAGCCATCATCGGACCTGAAGATGGCTTTGGAAATAACGAAGTGTGGTTTTCTTTTTTAAGGGATAAATAGTAATTTCTTAAGAATAAAGAGTTATTTTTTCACAATTTTGTGATAGATGAGGTCACTCTTAATAGATAAGAAACGCTTTATTGTACTGTTTTCTTTAATCGATTGTTTTCAATGTTTATAAAACTGGAACATTACTTAAAAACTCATTAATTGTCAAATATATGGTCGATGGAAACTTCTATTCGTGGCAACAGATCACATTTAATAGATAAAAAATGGGGAAATGGCAAAGATAAGAATAGAAATGCAATTGTAGAAACGAGGGCAGTACATGCACTATTTCAAGGTGAGAAACAGGAAACTAATGCTAATGAAGTTCGTGATTCTGAATTATCAATTCAAAGCGAGCGGTAAATATGACAAATCCTCGAAGTAAATTTCATCTAGTAGACTCTGTATGTGGAAGATACAGTTGCGAGGAGTTATGCCAGTCTGGGTTTTAATTGCCTTTATCAATGATGTTTAACTTCCCCAAAGTAATGTGCAAATCTGGGTGCACTTAAACAAGGCACCTCTGACCACCGCGAAAGATCACATGTGGACCGAAGACCGCGTGTTCCCCTGTCGAGGGGAAGGGCAGGGGACACCTTGTTAGCTACCAATATAAACAGCGCCCCTAAAGAACGTGACGTTTCAGCAGTGGACTCTTCCGGACAAAGTCTCAACTTCTCCGCGACCGCCCTCGAAGCCATCACAGCAACTTGGAGGTTTGCAGGACCAATTTATGGAAAAAGTTTTTAACGACACAAGTTTTTACTGGCCCGAAAAAGATTCTGCTTGACCTGGGAGGTTTCTCAAGTTCACTTAGAAGCCAACCAATCAGAGAGAAATGTGTGAAAATCACAAATCATTACGCTTACATAAAATCATTTTTCATAAATAATTACACTTATATAAAACCCTTAGAGTTAACACTCAACGGTTTGTTTATAGAGACGAATAGTAACGCGATGAAGTAGTAAGCTTTAAGGGTATTACTATATGAAATTTGAGTACACAGGAAGCATTACGTAGTTTCAATCATAGCAGCCATTAATGGTAGTTGATATTTTATTTGAAAATCGGCCGATTTCAATTTAATATTCATTATCTCTTACGTATCATCCTTCGTCGCCAATCATTCTTTGCAACAGCACAGGCGTTGTCATAGAAACCATGGAACATGGAAGCCATGAAACGTGAATCTACTGTAGATTGTTTACCATTTTTTAAAAATGGATTTCAATCCGGTACAGATTTTCTTCTCTAAGAGATGCTAGATACTCATTTATCTTACTCGTGAATTTGCACTTAATGGAAATTTTTCTGCCCGGATTTCTAACAGTTATGCAGGGAAACAAACGAAGATTCGATGAATCATTTTATGAAATGGAGAAAACATCAATCAGTAATTTAAGGACATAATTGCTGGTTAACCGGTTATGCCTTTTGCGATGTCCTCAAAATTTGTTAATTTATATTATTATTAGTAATACTTAGGTTATTGCCATTCAAGTAAACGTCTAATGGACGATTGTACTCATAAAAGATTTTCTTAAAGATACAATGTTGTAATGTACCTGATTCAAACATTTTTCACAATTCTGTTACTGGTTTTCGTCGTTCAATAAGCGATTATCTCTCATTACGTGGCCTTTGAAATTTTTGTGTTTTCTAAGAATAGTAGGTCAGAGCTGATTGGTCGATCAGTTAACCCCCCCCTGGACGTCGTTTTAAGCTATTTCTTATCATTTCATCACGTGGATGCGCGTAAATGCCGGGGCACTCCCACAAATTTAGGAACCCATGCGGGGTTTATGGGATGGCTAATAAAAAAGTCGTGGATGCATCAAACGTTCGGTGGAAACTATGAGGAAGCTGAAAGAGCTTTGCCACTTGCTGTAAAATGGGCCACGTTGGAAGATGGCGCTCATGAAATGGGACAAGGTCGACGGCGGAAGCATTTGAGGCATTCAAAGGGGTCAAATGGGGCTTTTCGTTTTAATCGGTCAATAAACTAGCACTCTAATGAAATCGATGTTTTATCTCGTAACATAGCACTGTTTTTAGATATATTCAAAAGTATTTTCTAATTTTAAGAGTTATAATTTTATCGCGGTAAATCGCTATGAATTTTTGCTAGCTAGTTGTACGATAATTTTAAGAATCTATAGGATTAATTGAGATGCGTCAATTCCTGTGTATTCTATTTTTTTAAATTTATCATTTTATCGCAGTAAATCGCCTTGACAAATTTTCTTATTAGCTAATTGTACGATAATTTCAAGAATCTATGGCAATGATACATCGATTCCTCTGTATTTTTATAGTATCAGCTACAGTGAATCAACTCCTCGATTTCACTTGGAACAATCATTTTCGAAAATCATTATTCAAAAGCTATTTAGAACTGATCACTGTTTCCTTATAAAATTTGATACAATCTTTCCATTTTCATAAGACCAAAGAATTGCAATGCAAACCTATCGAAAAAATGCGAATGGCAAATTTGGTCTCAAAATTTCGCACCGGTTTCGATGATTTTTAACCAAAAACTCTGAGAAAAGTNTTTGAATGGAAATGAAAGTTAACAAAAGGGGTTTACTAAAAACTCTGAGAAAAGTAACCTTATCTCAAGATAAACTTATTTATCTTTCCCAAGGATAAACAGATGTTATAAATAGCAATATGATTGGGACTCGAACCCAGATCTCATACTTTCCGGGCAGATTGTTTAGTCTAACACATTTTCCTTCTCGTGTTTATCTTTCTTTACTACCTAGTAACAGATTGGATATATTTATAATTGATGTTTTTCTTGTGAAACAATCATTACGTTTCAACAACAGTGCAGTTCAAAAATCATTTTAGCATCATGCTCACCTTGGAAACTGTATGAAATAAACTTTTCAATAAAATCGTCATTACTCACACAATGGCATATACCAGCACAGTTCAACGTATGACTCGTCGGTCGGGGTGCGGCCAGATGAAGGTCATGAACCGGCCTCGGTCTTCTTAAATTTTGTAAATGAAGTTATATCTCAGAGACCTGGATCCCAAGATAAATAAGCATAGCACATCGTAATCCTTTTAAAATAATTCGTTAAAACCATCCTTCTCCTTCATCCTTCAACCATCCTTCAAAAATTCTCTTCATTTTTGCACTGAACAGCTTTTTATTCTTTTTTGTGCTCTTTGTTAGAGAGATAATGTGGCGTGTGCTTCAAAAATAGGAAATGCTCGTTTTAAGGTCTTTATTACTATTATTATTGATTGTTGTTTGTTAAAAAACTACAAACAAGCATGGTTTACTGCTTTTGAATGCTTTATATACTTATGTATATATTAGGTATGATGTATGTTTTTTGTATGTATTACGGATTTATTATGTATGATGAAAGTAGGTAAAGCTTAAATTAAACCATCTACAATTTCCCAAATTGTGAGTTTTAATTGCCTTTATCAATGATGTTTAACTTCCCCAAAGTAATGTGCAAATCTGGGTGCACTTAAACAAGGCACCTCTGACCACCGCGAAAGGTCACATGTGGACCGAAGACCGCGTGTTCCCCTGTCGAGGGGAAGGGCAGGGGACACCTTGTTAGCTACCAATATAAACAGCGCCCCTAAAGAACGTGACGTTTCAGCAGTGGACTCTTCCGGACAAAGTCTCAACTTCTCCGCGACCGCCCTCGAAGCCATCACAGCAACTTGGAGGTTTGCAGGACCAATTTATGGAAAAAGTTTTTAACGACACAAGTTTTTACTGGCCCGAAAAAGATTCTGCTTGACCTGGGAGGTTTCTCAAGTTCACTCAGAAGCCAACCAATCAGAGAGAAATGTGTGAAAATCACAAATCATTACGCTTACATAAAATCATTTTTCATAAATCATTACACTTATATAAAACCCTTAGAGTTAACACTCAACGGTTTGTTTATAGAGACGAATAGTAACGCGATGAAGTAGTAAGCTTTAAGGGTATTACTATATAAAATTTGAGTACACAGGAAGCATTACGTAGTTTCAATCATAGCAGCCATTAATGGTAGTTGATATTTTATTTGAAAATCGGCCGATTTCAATTTAATATTCATTATCTCTTACGTATCATCCTTCGTCGCCAATCATTCTTTGCGACAGTACAGCGTTGTCATAGAAACCATGGAACATGGAAGCCATGAAACGTGAATTTACTGTAGATTGTTTACCATTTTTTAAAAATGGATTTCAATCCGGTACAGATTTTCTTCTCTAAGAGATGCTAGATACTCATTTATCTTACTCGTGAATTTGCACTTAATGGAAGTTTTTCTGCCCGGATTTCTAACAGTTATGCAGGGAAACAAACGAAGATTCGTTGAATCATTTTATAAAATGGAGAAAATATCAATCAGTAATTTAAGGACATAATTGCTGGTTAACCGGTTATGCCTTTTGCGATGTCCTCAAAATTTGTTAATTTATATTATTATTAGTAATACTTAGGTTATTGCCATTCAAGTAAACGTCTAATGGACGATTGTACTCATAAAAGATTTTCTTAAAGATACAATGTTGTAATGTACCTGATTCAAACATTTTTCACAATTCTGTTACTGGTTTTCGTCGTTCAATAAGCGATTATCTCTCATTACGTGGCCTTTGAAATTTTTGTGTTTTCTAAGAATAGTAGGTCAGAGCTGATTGGTCGATCAGTTAACCCCCCNCAATACTTGCTTACAAGCGCGACCACGGAGAACCCATCTCAAATTGCGGGAATTTTTGATAAAATACAATATCCTTAATCGATTCCATTTAAACTTTACTAGGGTAATAGTTACCCACAAGTACTATATGTAGTACCAGATTTTTAGAAACAGTTATTAAGATTATTTAAGAAAATTATGAAGAAAAATTATCATATAATTATCAAATAATGATGTAAATAATTATAATTAAAAATATTTGATTGCTTTAGCATTTTTCTTAGCATAAAAGAAATCAATTCGGTCAAATAAAAAATAATTTACATCCGAAACATTCACTAAGGATTCAACACTAAATTAAACCTCTGCGCGTTTGTTTGTTGTTGGAAATATTTTGTAATCGAGGTCTGTTTTGAAATAGACACTCATAAAAATCGATTGAATACCTTTGAAAATGGCTGTTTATTTGTAGGAAATATTTACGTGTAAGTTATTTATCTATCTTTTTAAAGAATTTTAAGAGAAAAGCATAAAGATGCTCATTTTCATTGCTTTTAGGGATAACTTCTGTGGCATAGTTAAATTATAAACATTGAAATTGACAAGAATTATGGGATATTTTTATTAAGAATTCGAGAACTAAAATGAACGATGCGGAGTTTTGTGAAATCGTCTTCTGTACAGAGATTGCGCTTTTACAATTTTAAATCGATTTTTTCGCTAATTTTGGAAAATAGTCGTTTATGAAAAATGTCCAAAATGTCCTGTTGGATATTTATGCGATTCTGTTTCACAGTGAACTTCGTTGATAATAGACAAATATTAATAATAATATTTACGTAAAAGCAATAGATGAGCCTTTGGTGCTTTGCATCCGGAATAGATGAATGTTTCCCAGCTTCCCTTCTGAGACGTACCAAACAATAATAACAACAATAAAAGTAATAAAAACAACAACAATAATGATAACAACAACAACAACAATAACAACAATACGTCCTCATTAATGGTGAGATCGAGAACTAATACTCTCTCATTAAATGTAAACCTCAAGTAAGTTAACCTTTGAATTATTATTTATGGTTCAGATACTTAATGAGACCAATTTACTTGTAATCTCCAGCTTGTGAAGAATTTAAAGAAAGGACCTGAATATATTGTCTTTGAAAAGACACACGGAAACTTTAAAGCAAGAGAGTACTTCTCTCAAAGATCGTATGCCTACAAACACTTCCCCCCGCCGTAGAGCAAGCGGCATTCTACAAGCAATGAAGCGCTACTGCCGTCTCTTGCGGGAACTAAATTTTCCCGGTTGCTACGGCTCGGGCCGTAATGTGAATTGGACCAGTTATCGGAATGGCGTCGCAGTTGGAGTGTTCACCCCGCACGAGGATATGCATTCAAATGAGGGGTTTGAGGATGCAGAAGAGGTCCTTGCCTTCCTCTCGCTGCCGACCTCTCCTGCGACAACGACCACATTGTGCTTTTCATAGAAGCAGCCCTTATAAAATGTTAAACTTTCCATTCTGCCGGCGGGCTTTAAATTTGAATGGAAATGAAAGTTAACAAAAGGGGTTTCGAGTTTATCATTTTTTAAAGCGCACACCTCTAAAAATGTTCTCCTTTCTCTAAAACTAACCTGTATATTTTTATGTGAAGTTGGGATAATATTTATGGAGTAAAAAGTTGCTGGAAACTTTTTCATTTAAAGCGTATAAAATACGTAAAAATTAAGACGAAAGCTTTTGTTTTTTTTACTTGTGTTAAGAGTTGACAAATATGAAAATTAAGTGTCTTCTCTTCTCTAATTGCTCTAAAAGTAATTGCATGTATTAAATGAAGTTGGAACTATATTTCTGAAATAAAAATTCACAGGCTACTTTTCCCGGGAGATTTACCGTGATTTATATTAGGAGAAACGGACGAAAGCTTTCGTTCTTTAACTTTTATGTGCACTTGAGGGTAAAAGTATTAAACTTGTTGTCCTCTTCTTAAGGACATATCTTTAACGCTGAGAAAACTCGTGATTCATAGCATATGTCATTACATAGGAACCTGTTTCTCTTTTTTTCCAACGTTATTATGCTAAAAATTGCGTTAAATTACTATCAGTGGTTTTATATACAAGATTCACCTACATCTTCCTCCGTTTTAATCGAATCTGATACTCTCCTTCTTAAATCAAAATTCATTCCACTCCATCACTTCCTGGTTCGTTTTAGCAATGACCCGTTTCCTTACTTGTCCCCGCCAATTCAGAAAGTTCCAATGCCCTTTTTCCCATGGGATTCACATTTATCATTCTCACTGTAGTTTGCTCCGAGCTGAGGAGTTTAGCGATGTTTTCCAAATATCTTTCTCAAGATTTTTTATCTAAACGATTCGATAAAAGCACTTCTCTCCACTGAGACGCGAATTAAATAAAAGCGATAAAATGTGCCTAATTCCTTCCTTGCTTCACTTTATAGAGCATCAGTATCATTAGGGACGAAAGTTATGGGCAAGCTTAATCGACATAGATTAATACCGTTATGTTTCGTATGAGATACATATTTAACATCTCCTTTAATTCCCTAACCCACTATTTCTGTTCTTCGCAGCATTTTCTTAGAGATAGGTAGAGATATAGAGAGATAGAGCAAATTAATTATTTCTACATCTACATAAATACCCTGAAAGCCGCCTTTGGGCGTGTGGCAGGGGGTGTAAAATTTTATTATTTAATTATGATTATGATTTACATTGTTTTGGGCTTAGGTTTTTTTTAAAATCCACTCTGTAGTTTCTTCCTTTTATATTTTGATTGCTATTTTTCTCTAGCTTTACCCATTTTTAAAATGACAAAGGGTTAGATGTAAAAGGAGACCTTTTATTCTAAATCTCGCCCTGAAACAAAAGACGTATTCTATTATATTCTATTCTATTATTCGAGCAGCAATCAACTCTGTTAAATTTAAATTTCTCATATTCTGCAGAGGTGTAATTTAGCTGTCACGTAAATAAAAGATGGCCTAATGATAGAATTTCTGTAGATCATTGTAGAGGGATTTTAAACAATGAGTGACCAAATTGAACTTACGGTTCATATAAATATTCGTTTTTCACAAAAAATATCTGTTCACGTCACTGAGGAATACTTCAAAACGGTTAAATAGGGAATAATATTTAATTAAATTATTTTCCTATATTATGCCCCTGCCGCCAAAATTGACGGAT
>KZ308437.1:439090-460384 GCA_000376725.2 Ladona fulva
TGTATTTATAATTCATTTAGATTAATTACAGTTACTTATTTGTCGGCCTCGGAGGCGTAGTAATTAGCAACGCCGAGGTCCCAGGTTCGAATCCTGGTTAGGGCATGGTTGTTTGAGCCCGTCTTCACTAGGCTAATTGTTAGAGTGGTCTCATTAGACTAAAAGTTGCCTAAGAAGACATTATTATTATTATTGTTGTTGTTGTTGTTATCATCATCACCTTATTATTATTGTTGTTGTTATCATCATCACCTTATTATTATTATTGTTGTTATCATCATCACCTTATTATTATTATTTATTCTTTGCTATCACTCTCTTACTACACTACGGTGAGATAGCAACATCGGCCTTTCTAATGCTTGCTATCAGGAAGCTGTTTATGCCTACGCAAGCCTATAATAGGGTTCCATTTCCTCAATTACATCGATCTACCAGCGTCCAAACCAATTTTAAGTGCTGCACATATTTCGGATGCAATTTACCGGGATTGCAGAAGAGTGCATACATTACGAAATCGTTAGAAATGGGATTTGTAAGGTTTGAGGTCACTCATGTTTACTAAGCCATTTGCCCTGCTCTGATAGTGGGTTGCGATGTCATGGATGGCTTACTGCTGGGCCAAAGGATCACGGCAGCCTCTGAATTTCCAATGGCGGATATGGAAATTCTCTGTATGGGAGATCTTCATAGACGTACGGTCGATATTACCTGTGAGGTCACGTGATAACCCAAGGTGCGTTTGACATGATTGTTTTGGATTAAGTTTGACTTATCAATGAATTGTTTTTCGTCTCAATCCAATACAATGGAGTAGAGTAGGACCGAAAGCAACTTTTGGAAAATGAGTTTATATAGAAGTATTATAAAGGAGTTCAGGTAAATAATTGGAGAAGTATAGAAAAGGTATTTCCATGAAAGTACGCAAGATTGAAAATTTTAGAAGTCTGTGGTTATGTAACGTGTTGACTAAGTTGATTTTTTTGCTTTTTATCGCTGGCATGTTATTTTTTGAAATTTTCTCTTTCTCTGCAATGTGTTTCTCCTATTCCATTGAATGTTGCCTGAGCAATAAGACTTAAAGTACCGTACATTCCTTCCGTATCACCCACAAATGCTCTCTCTAGAATATTTTATCCGAATTATTCGTTGCATGGTAATTTTAATCTTGTGACTTTCATTACTAGGTTACGTGTCGGTCTTGATTGTTTGATTTGATTCACGAAACATCTCCTGGCCATTAATCATGATGTAAAGATTGAAATAACTGAGTTTAAATCTGGCATGAGTTATGGAAATATTTCAATTCTTCTGTTGTCATGTCAACGACTTTTATAATTCCCAAGGAGAAACGGACCAAGGACGGACCAACCAAACGGATTCGAACCAGGGTCTCCCAGTTGCCTGTCGGTTGCTCTATCCATTGTGCTATCACACCAGAAGATTTCTCCATGCCGTTTGGGAGACTTTGTAGGAAAAAGGCGCGTGAGTTCGTCCGACTAAGCGGCGTCGTTCACAGCCATGGCCTCTGACGGCATGGAATAGCTCAATGGATAGAGCAACCGACAGGCAATTGGGATACCCGGGTTCGAGTTCCATTTCTGTCAGACTTTTATCATGTCCGTTTCTCCTTGGGAATTTTCCTAGGTGCACGACTTATCGTGCCAAGTTACCTAAACCCTTTTCCTTGTGACCTTTGTAACTCAAGGAATAACAGGTGTAGAAATTAGCGACATGACTAGGACTCGAACCCAGGTCTCCCACTTTTCGGGAAGGTTTCTTTTACAACTGCTTTCGTAAAGTTGGGTGATGACTTTGATTACGAATTTTTTCTTACTGAATCTCTAGTAAGTATATAGTAACGAGCGTTTTCTCATAAATTAAGTAAAAATAAAGGATCGAAAGATCTACTTATAGTAGATACATGGGATTACGTTTATAGGAGTAGATATAATTGGGATTTTTCCTAGGTGCATGCCTTTACGTACCATGTCCCCTTAACCCTTTTCCTCGTGATCAACTTATGTTTAAAATACTAATTGTATGATTCAAGTTTTTCACTATTTATTTCTAAACTTTGCCCATTATTTACGAATTGAAGGTGACGCTATGCGTCGAAACATAGGTCGTGTGTATTAAATCCTGTGGTAACGTCTATAATTTATTCTTATTCCTCTTTCATCAAAGTTGTCTTATTGTTACATTGTTCTCATGGTAACGCTGCCAAGATTAACAATAAGCAGCATTGAATTGAAGATGGCAAAAAGATTTCGGACAGATTTTAAATATATCTTTTATTTAGCTCAGTGATGCAGAGCTAAATGTTAAACAATAAATGGCAAATATAAAATGGTAACGTTATTGGAAGGGTAGCCTTGGTAACATCTCGAAGATTCCAATTGGGGGCAATTGCATTTTTATCCACGGCTAACGCTACGCAAAATAAATAAGTTTAAGCATTTGCGATTTTTATATCTACATCTACATCTACATTAGTACCCTGCAAGCCGCCTTTCGGCGTGTGGCAGGGGGTGCAAGCACCATGAATTTACTGAATTTACTTCGCTAATCTATTACTTTCGCGTATCGTTCGCGGAAAAAATGAATTCTTGTATCGATTCGTTTTAGCATCTATTTCTCTGATCTTTCTCGCAGTGTCTGAACGGCCTATGTAACATGGGGGGCGCATTATGTCAGCTACATCATCTACGTACGTGCTTTCTCTAAATTTATCAAGGAGATTTAGTCTTTGTCTAAGCCTTCTATTTTCTAAAGATTCCCATCCTGCGTCCTGAAGCATTTGCGTTACACTCACTGTCTTGTCGTAACAATTCTTTACAAAACGTATCGCCTTCCGTTGCACTTTTTCTAATTCCCGAATACAACACTTCTCTGCAGGGTCCCATACACTACACGCATATTCCAAGTGAGGCCTGACCAACGCAACGTAACATCTCTCACGGACTTTTTCATCGCTTCTACCGACAATTCTCTTCACAAATCCAAGTTTTCTAAGCGCTCGACCACATATTTTATGGATGTGGGTACCCCAGCTTAAGTTATTGTGACGTATATCAATATCTATAATTGAAACCTTCGTTACTTCAGTATATTTTCTAATATAATATAGAAAATATAGAAGATAATGAGAGTAGTTTTTGGAATAGTTAATTTCAACTTACCTCCCTCCAAAGGATGCTAGCTCAAGAATATATCTTACATGTAAAGTAGAAAGTTTGTATGTTCGCTAAAGCTAAGGCTAAAGCTTTAATATGTTAATACATATTTAAAACAATAAATAATTAGGTATTTGCATTGACGCATATTCGGGTATATGTATATACATCTTATATATAAAGTAGAATGTTTGTATGTGTCCGCCAAAAACTCGAGAAGCAGATGTCGCACAACTTTTAAACTTTGAGGATTGTTAAATGTCTTCCCCGGACAGATGTTAGGTTACTTTTTATTCACCTAACTTTACCCGGTTCGATTCCAGACGTTTAAAACAGTTTCCATAAAAAATGCATGTGAAACTCACTTTTATCGCTTGCATGGTTTATTTCATTCGTAAAATTAAATCGGAAAGAATAGTCGTACGAAATCGAGAAAAGCACCAAAAGAAGGGAAATTGAATGAACATTCTTATTCTGGCCGTAGAACATTGATTTCGATTCGAAATTGCGAGAGTTTTGATAAAATACACGAACATTTTGTGATATTTCGTGGTTGTAAACAACCGATCCCCATGATGACGAAGTTAATTCCATTGTTGAATCCGAGCTCATGCATTTTAGTTCACTTTTATCGCTTGCAGGGTTTGTTTCTTTTGCAAAATTTAAATAAGAAAGAATGGTCGCATTAAATCTTGACATGTACCAAGAGAAGGGAAACTGAATGGACATTTTGGTCGTCGAATGTTGTTTTCTGTTCTAAATTGCGAGAATTTTGATCAAATACACGAAAGTTTTGAGGTTGTAAACAACCCGTCCCCCTGACGACTAATTCCACAGTTGAATCCGACCTCATGCATCCTCATATTTTCCCCATTGGGAATAAACGGGCCTTTCAGCTAGTTTTTAGTATTTTGCATCAGAATATTTGTGGATGCGATAATTTATTCACTAAATTACGGCTGTATTATAAAAAAATTAACACTCAGAGTACGAATCTTTCAAGGCCCAAGAAACGTATTTTAGTAAATAATTCTATTTTTTTGTCGGCTGAAATGTTACGTATTCCTGTGGAATATTATTTGGATTTTAATATCCAACAACAAAAGTATGCCTTAATTCAAGTCATTGGAGTCAAGGAAATGCATAGCACTGAGGGTCTTTGGGCTACGTAATCTCCAGACTTCACGAGTTACTCTCTTAAAGACACTCTAATTTTATGAATTAATTGAATTTCCAACTCACCTGTCAGAAGAGTCAAAATAACAGAAATTTATTCCCAAAACTAAGTTTTTGTATTATTTAATTGCAATTGTTATAAAAGGCAAATATTAAACCTTTGTCTTAGTGCTACATTATGGATTTCACTCTTCAAATATGCTCCATTTTACACTACCTAGTGTAAATACAATATCCTTAATCGATTCCATTTAAACTTTACTAGGGTGAATGGACTTGAAAAAAGTCTGACGAGACTGGGAATCGAATCCGGGTCTCCCAAATGCTTGTCGGGTGCTCTTTCCGTTCAGTTACCCCGGAATTTCTCCCCCGAGAATGGGAGACTTTGTGGGCAAGGACGTTGCGAGTTCGTCCACATAGTGGCATCGTTCGCTGTCATGGCTTCATGGATTTTTATCTCTTCCATTCTTCCTTATGATTTTTCCTGGGTGCGCACCATCTTGCGCTAGATCACCCATACCCGATTTCTATGTTTACTGGGGTAGTAAATATTGTAGAACATTTATCGGAAATAATTTTACGGGTCTGGGACCTAGATTTTTATTTGTTGTAAAATATTTGTGTTTTTACCCATTAAAGTAGTGTTGAATATATTTGACATTCGAATCTTTGGGGATACATTGTTTTCTTCGTTAAATCATTGCTTCATTGGGTGCACAAGAAGTTAAATTAGATATGTTTCGTAGACAAATGTCTAACTTTGGGAACGATTTTGGCCATAATTAAGGGTCGGATGTAAGAAGAGACTAGGAAGTCTCAATCTCGTCCTTCAATAAAGACGATTCATTATTATAACTATTGTTTCTTATGGTACCTCCTGATGAGGAGGATGGATATCGTACCTCCTTTATTTGGCTCAGGGGTACCTAAATAGTAATCTCTCTCTATATTTCTTGTAAATTTATGTTTAATGTTTATGTTGTAATGTAATTAAATGTTCCCAGAAAGACTGATTTAGTTATTAGAGATTATTCATTAAATCTTGTTTTTTAATTGTGTAATTCTTTATTCATGTAAATTTTTATACATATTAATGTAATATGTTTGTAATGCTTTTAATAAATCTTGAATCTTATTATTATTATTAGGGTCTATTAGATTGGATATAGTGTTATTGCATGTGTGTTATCGTGCGGTCCCATTATTGTTATTATAATCATCATTATAATCATTCTTATTATTATCATTATTATCACCATCATTATCATCATTATTTTATCCTCGTTATTATTATCATTATTATTATCATCATCATTTTAACCATCTTCATTATTATTATCATCACCATTTTAACCATCTTCATTATTATTATCATCATCATTTTAACCATCTTCATTATTATTATCATCATCATTTTAACCATCTTCATTATTATTATCATCACTATTATTGATATAGTTATTATCCGTTTCGTTGTTTACAGAAAAGGAATACATTATTTTGCCCTGTTTCGCAAACAGGATTTCAGCTTCCTTACCATTGGTTTTACTTGTGCTAATTTTAATGCTTAATAATAATGCTGATTGTTTGTTATAATAGCTGAAAATGTAGCTGCTTTACCAATTGCCTCGTTTTCTAGGACTTTTATATATTCTTTTGTATCTCCAGTGAACTTTGCATCCATCTTGCTTATTCCAACGCATTTTCAGCCATGCCATTGAAATGAACGAGTTTTATCGGACGAAAAGTTAAAGAAAGTGATAAAACCAGGAAGGAGTTTGATCTGGAAGAGCAGCGGCGTGGCGAGAATCTCTGCCTTGCATCTGTTTGCCCATTTCCATAACAACGGTGTGTAATTTGTGCAGTGCCTGAGGTGTGCTCTGGATTCTCATTTCTCTTTTCCATCTTTCAGATTCGACGCTCTACGCCCACTATGTGTTCAAGGCGTTTGACGTGAACAGCAACGGCGCTATCAGCTTCAGAGTGAGTCATAACAGATGCCCTTTGAATGTCAACGGTTAACTTATAATAGAGGGTACTTAGGGAATCACGGATGGCCTTCGCCGAACATTAAGTCCTCCTTTGTAACGCTCCAACTTTTCCGGAAAGAAAAAGAATAATGATGGCGTCCTTGAGAGGTGTCTCGGTTTACAAGTCGCCATGGGAACATCCAAGATGGCCGTCGTTCATTTAATCTTTTTGCCTCAAGGGGGTCTGCTCTCAAACCTGTCACGTGTCGGAATTTTGCCCAATAGGCGTACTTATAATAGGAATCGTGTCCGCTTCATCTTTTACATCTTTTTTCTAATTTTCCCAGGGACATGTTTCCATTCAAGAGCAGGGAAATCGCGTTTCATAGGAATTTGGTGCAGAATGAATATGGGTGAAGGGAAAGTTAAGGGAATTTTTCATTCACGTATTCTTTTATGAAAGCTTTGGTTCGTCGAATATTGAATTCCTCGTTTATTAAAGTGAATAACGTTAAAATTGCTTCGATCTAACGGAATTTAAAGCAACGAGGGGTGATACATTTACATTCACAAAATCATGGGATAAGTTTTGGTTCCAATGATGACGTAGTAGGGATATTGTATCATAAACTTGGGTTATCCTTTTTATGTGTATATATATTTATATACACATATAATATATATATTAGGGTGTCCCAAAAAAAAACAAAATCTTTAATTTTGAACGCACACCATCTTTTTATTTATTTATACGGTGTCAAAACAATTGTGAATAAAATTTCATAAACTTAAGATCTCGGCAACCCGTGCCGACTTGTATTGAAACATGTGAGTACTTGCTAAGTAAGGCGACACTGATAACCTCCCATATGTTAATGCGATTTTAGCGAAAAAACATTGTACAAGGTGTGTGAATAAAGCGACTCATCTTCTGATTAAAATAAAAATGACATGCATTTAAAAGAAGATTTTCCAACTCTGTTCGAAAACGTACAACCCGGAACCAGCGAAACAACTCTGCGGAAAAATTTCATTATTCCAAAGTTGGTAGCAGTGCTTGATAGGTGTCAGTTATGTATGAGAGATTCAGTGTTTATTCTTGAAGCTACCATTGAGGCACTTGGATATTATACTGATGAATTTCCTATAAGGAATTCGTACGGAAAAAAACGGAAAGAGCGTGCGGAAGCATTAAAGCTAATTTTCAAAACGAGGTACCAGATGTTGTGACTTCACTGGGATGGCAAACTGTTGCCTGATTTAGATGCTCGGAAATCATAAGAAGAACGTCTTCCGATAGTTATTTTATATGTAAATAAAGAACAAATTATTGCTGTGCCAAGGTTGGAAAGTTCTTCAGGAAGCGGACAGGCGCAGGCTGTTTGGAACGCGATTGTAGACTGGGATCTCGAAGATAAAGTGCAATTTTTTGTTGTGATACTACGATGTATATATATATATAGCCTAATTACACATTTATTTAGAACATAGAAGCACAGACAATCAGACAGACAGACGTTGGTTCTCCAACGTTAACTACGTCACCGCTGCGTTATTTCTACAAATAGTTTCAGGAAACATCACATATTGCAATGAAATATTCGTTTAACTGCAGGAAAAACGTGAATGTGCTAAAGAAATGTCACAGCAAAAGTAGAGAATTCACTCAGCGGAGTTTGTTTACGCCAACAGCCGTCGCTAAGGTAAATAAACAGAAAATAAACAATGAACAGCGACGAGGGCTTTTGAGCGAGAAAAGGTGGACATTTTAAGTACTGAGAGCTGTGATGGGATCTATTTGAGTTTTTAGTTAGAGGCGAGACTCTGTCTTTTAATTGCAGGGATCAGAGTAATGAAGACGGTAGCGAATCATAACGCGAGTACTTAAACATGACACCTTTTTCTGCAAACTTAAATAAAATGTCCAAAAGAATCAACTCAAAACTGAAATAAACCCAAAAAGTTTTTGATTTCCACAATCTGGGATTACTATCTTAAGACAGAAATCATTAGATATTGCCAGCCAATAACTTTCGATGGAAAGGAGAAGTCATCCCTAAGGAGATTACATGGATATTTTTACGTGTGGTACTTGATGAAAGACTGACATGGAAAAACAATATCGAAAACAATTTTCAAAAGGCAACGAGAGTAAAATTTACTGTATCCAGAATCCTATGAAACAGATATGAGGCTACCATGAACGCTAAACACATCTATTCATAGTCAGACCTGTATTCACTTTTGCATCACCCAACTGGCATTATACGTACAATTCCTGCATACAGAAAATGTAGTATATATTCAAAAGTAAGCCATTAAAAGTGATTTTAAACGTTCCATATCACATCATCAATTTCGAGATAATATGTAATAGAAAATCCACCAATTTATGCTTAAAAATATCCAGTTTTTCATTTGTTTTCTGTAAAGACTTCTCGGATCAGGGGAGTAACCAATGGGGTGGTTTTGGGGAGTTCGAACCCCCCGCCCCCCATGGGGACAGAGCAAGCAATTAATGAAAGCATATGAGAGGGTGGTCTGTCGCAATTATACCACACAAAACCAATGGAGATTCGGAGTGTATACTTGCTAAAATAAATCACTTTATATTTTCATTAGCATTCGGGCGGAAGTATTCCTGGATTTTAGGCAATGTAGCGTTTACGCCACGGCTCTATACACCCCCTGGACAAATCCCAGCTAGGCCCGTATCTGTGAACACCCTCTATATAAAAAAGTAAGACCATTTCATTCGTCATCTGGCATAATATTAATCGGTTAAATAACCAACATGACACACGTTCAAATATCAATGGTTGGCTCACTTTCTCTTCTGAGAACACTGGTGCATTGTGTACATCCAGACTCCGTCTGGAGACGTATCAGATGAATCTAGTGTTATTTTGCAAATAGCGGAGTTGCAGTATCAAAACTGTTTGTCAGCAAAACGATCTCTCCGAATGCTCGAGTCTCATGTCCTCTTTGCTTCAGCTGTCGTATTACGGGCAAATTCGGCTCCGTAATCCGGAAAGAGCCCTAAGATAGTGTTTCGGAGCTAAATCTAGCGGGAAAAGAGCTGACGCTGCTGCGTTTTATGGAAATAAGAGTGTGCGCATGCGCAGACGATAACGGAAGTAAAAGTTGGACTCCTGAGCGGGGACTGCGAGATCCGGAAATCGCTATCCAGAACATGTGGCGAAAGCGGGATTAGCATACGAAGAGAGAGAATCGGAAGCGGGCGGGGACTTTCTATTGTCTGCGTTTGTTACAGTCGAAGAACGCGAGATGGCGTGGATCCGTTCCCCTCTTCCAGCTTTCGTCCATTCAGCCTGATCTGAATCTATATGTTTCATGCTTTGTTTGATCGTCATATCAGAATATGGTGTTATTTCAACGTGTTGTTTCCTGCCTTTTGAGGAAGTAATTCAACGAATTCTGCGGCGAATATATGGGAACCACGATGAAACGTGAACCCGTGAACTTCAGAAAGTGTAGTACAAGGCGATGCGAGTTGTATAAGAAAAGATACGATACAAATAGCAAGCGATACGCAAATCCTCTCGGACACAGGTTGGGAATCCTTGAAGGAAAGGGTATTTAAGGCTGCGTTTGATTGATAAATTCAGAGACAGTACATTTGCGGAAAAAGTAATCGGTATTATATGACCCCCGTGCTGATAATGCCGATCCAAAAATGAGTGTAAAATAAGAGAAATAGATGCGAGGACAAGTCGTTTTAGGGACTCATTCTTTCCACGAACAATAAAACAATGATCTAAATAGGTGACGCGAACGCTTGGTGTTTACGAGTACACCCCCTGCCACACGCCGAAAGGTGGCTTGCAGGGTATTAATGTAAATGTAAATTTACTTGAGAGCTCAACGATATGAGTATCATTTTCTTACCTTTAAATCGGAATTCATTGATTGGTGCTTCGAGTAGATGAAGCGAAGTAAATTATTAAACCAATTTTAGGGTGCTTCTTAATTTGCCTCGAAAGTTCTCTTTTCTTTAAGCTAGTAACACATGGGTTTTTTGGAGTTGAGAAAGAATTGTAAGTTTTAGGTTTGATATCTAGATATTCTTCTAAATGTAGTTAGGGTTACTGTTGGCCAACTTAAAACAAGGGATCATTTATTCGTGAACAAAGTGTATCTCACATTTCATTGCGTAAAATTCATTCCATTTTTATGCTACAACTTCTACAGAAAAGGAACATTATCATCATATATATGAAAAGCAAATGTCTGTCCGTCCGTCTCCTAATCTATCTCAGAGACAGACTTCGAGATCTGAAACAAACTGCATTGTGTTTCTACGATGCTGAAACCCCCAGAAAAGCTATTCTCATCTCTGTAAAGGCCCGGGTTCGAACCCAGGAGCCCATAATACGTTTCTATGAGAGATGAACGTAAGGTACGTTTTCATGACTTGCAGAGGTCGTTTCTTTTACAAAATTAAATTAGAAACAATGGTCCTACGAAATTGAGACAAGTGTCACAAGAAAGGAAAATAATCACAGAATCTTATTTTAGTCGTGAATCATTCATATAAATTCGAAATTTCTAGAACTTTGATAAAAGACACGGAAAATTCGTAAAATGTTTGGGAAATAAACAACCCATCCCTTTGACGACCAAGGCAATTGTTGATCGTTGATTTCATGAGTTATAACATTTAAATGCACGGGGATAATCAGTTAGTATACCTTGCCATAAGAAAGGTACGTAAAATAGGTTTTCGTTACCTGCAGATGTTGTTTCCTTTACAAAATTAAATTAGAAACAATAGTCCTACGAAATTGAGGCAAATGTGTAAAGAAAGGAAAATGATCATATATCCTTATTTTAGTCATGAAATATTGATGAAGATCCGAACTTTCGAGAATTTTGATAAAATACACGGAAAAATCGTAACATTTTTGGGAAATAAGCAACCCATCCCTTTGATGCTTAAGGCAATTTTCGAACCTTGATTTCATGAGTTATCCCATATAAATACACGGGGATAATCAGTTAGTATACTTTGTCATAAGAAATGTACGTAAAATAGGTTTCGGTTACCTGCAGAGGCTGTTTCTTCAACATGACGAATATAGAAATGGGGCGTTTTAGAAATTGTACAGTGTAATAAATAGAAATCTTTATGCGCCTGCCGATATGCAACCAGCAACGACACAGTTGTAGTGCGGGAGGTAAACCTTCAAGGATGTTGCTCGAAATGTTCACAGTCTCATCAGCTACCATTGCAATCGTAATAGGAAGATATGTGTTAATTAACATTACCTATATACCCATTAACCAATCAACTTTAAGATTGAAAAGGTAGATTTCGTCCTTTTGAACCCTTCCCCTACAACGCAGAAAAATGTTAGGTATTTTCCCAAAGTTTTAGAGGTTTAATAGTACTCCGTATATCGGCGGGCGGAACTCGTGTTTCAAGACGAAGTGTTTCAAGACGAACGGGAAGTTCCGGATTACATATATCTGAGAAATCCCAATGCGGATTTCAGAAACAATGCCTCTATCATCAGGGGCATTACAATAGGAAGTCATATAAAGCCCCTGATGATGGAGTCATTGTCTGTGAAATGCGGATTAGGATTTCCCAGAAATCGGTAATCCAGAGCTTCCCGTTTGTCTCTGAACGCGAGTTCCACCTGCCGATATTCGGAGTGTTTTTAAACCTCTAATTTATTAGCAGCCGTGTTCCAACTTCCGTTTCTTTCAACCTCCATTGCGAAGTTTAGCAATCAGTATTAACCAAGAAATTTCACTTGGCACAACCATTATCATTATCAGACTGAAATTCACGAAGAAAATTATTTTTCTTTTGATGATTTGTATGGAGTACAGAGAAATATACGAGTTGATTCAGTTCTCAAAAGAATATCCAGGATAGGGATGAATATCTTTGAATGATACGAGATTATTAAGTTAGATTTCAGTGGATCATGTTGAAAAATGACTTCCACGGGGAAGTTTAATAACGCATTTCACTCTTCAATCCTTATGCCTTCTACGATTAGGAAAGACTACAAAAGTGGCTGTAGATAGCATTTGAGCTACATCTATTCTCTCATATGAATGTAACTTGCAAATATTTTTAGGATTTATTCAAGCCTTAGTTATGCTATGGCGTAAAGATACATACATATCTGTATATTTTATAACACTCTGTAATAGCTAGATTTTAATTAAGATCTTCTTTTAATAAAACATATTTACGTCAATGGCTTGAGGCGAGTGACAGTACCCTGATAATAATAATAGTACCCTAATAATACCCAAATTATACCCTGTTTATACAAATTTCGGAGAGATGTAATCATATCTCATGTAACTGATATAATTAAACAGCGTTATATCATTTATAATTATGCAACGCTGATATTTAATAATATAATACACTTACCTAGAACAGCTGGTTACAACAGGAGAGAAAAACAGGATTAAAGAAGTGAATCGAAGAATGGAACTAGGCTGGAGTGACTTCGGAAGAAACGCCCATATTCTGAGGTTAAAAATACCAATGGTCCTAAAGAGAAAGGTCTTCAACCAATGCATTCTACCAGTTTTGTCATATGGAAGAGAGACTTGGGTGTTAAATGCAGCAATAACCCAGCGAATTCAGACTACATAAAGAAGTATGGAACGATGTATGCTCGGAATCACAAGAAGAGACAGGAAACGCAACACCTGGGTTAGGAAGATAACAGGAGTGACAGACATCATAGATAAGGTAAGATCACTGAAATGGATGTGGGCAGGCCATGTTGCAAGGAGAAACGACAACCGATGGACATCAGCAGTTCTGAACTGGATACCAAGAGACGTGAAGAGACCAAGAAGAAGACCAAGGGACCGATGGAACAGAGACATCATTCAGTATTTAGGGGTAACATGGCAACGAGAAGCTCAGAATAGAGAGAATTGGAAAGCGCTTGGAGAGGCCTACATCCGACGTCGGATTGAAAATGGCTGATGATATAATTTTTAAATATGTATTTATGTACTAAAACCTCTTTTCCAAACTCATGACAAGAATGCTGAAAAGACAAACTTGATGGTATAAATTTATTATAGTTCCTCATTTATAAGAGTATTTTAAAGGTTTAATTGATTGAGTGTGTCTGTAAAATTGCTAACAATTAGGAGAACTGAAGCTGACTTTCTGTGTACTATCTGTTAGTGGACACATATTTGATTTGGCTAACATCAAAGCCAGACCATTAATTTATCCGAATAAGAACCGTCCATTTACTACAATTACGTAAGGTATAGATGTAAACGGTAACTATTAACTTTTCTTCGAGGATAACCAATTGGAAGAGCACCATTTTTGTGCATTATAACATTGTGCGATTTCTCGATCCGAGCCATTTTTTTTTGGGAAGTCGCCGTAAGTCGAGGAGAATTGGACGCTTTCCTTTAACATTCGTTCGGAGGAATTGATTAGCTGCTGAAGGGGATGACGGATGACACTTGATCTCTTATGAAAATGGGCAGGTGCTGAGCGATGGTCGTCTCCAGATAAAGAATACGGTGCCGGGAAGAACTCCGATACCAAGCAAATTTGGGATAAAAATAAGCGTTCGATTTATTAGAGTGACAGTTTCTTGTACGGGAAATATAGCGATGAAATGGCCGTTCTTTGGATCTCTCGGTATTTTCCCCACGTTCTAATTCTTAACTCTGTGTTTTCAGAAGCTTTTAAATATCTCGCTCCGTCCATTTTACGGAAATTCACCTGTAAAAGTCGTTTTCGCTTTGATAAGCTTATTTATCGCTGATTAGTGCACCACTGGTTAAGCAGTTACCGGAGGCAATGAAACATGTTTCAACCGCTTATAATGTGTTAACCTTCCATTTATACATATAACATTCACTTACCACTGATGAATGCTTGGATATTTGTTTAGAAGGCTGTTGCTATGGATATAAAATTACCTTTAAATTACATCTACATCTGAATATGTACCCCGCAAGCCGCCTTTCGGCGTGTGGCAGGGGGTGCAAGCACCAAGTACTTCTCTAGTCGATTGTTTTCTCGTATCGTTCGCGGAAAATATGAATTTTTGGAACGACTTGTTCTAGCATCTATTTCTCTGATTTTCCTCGCAGTATCATAACGGCCTATAGACATGGGGGACGCATTATGTTAGTTACATCATCTGTGAACGTACTTTCTCTAAATTTATTAAGTATATTTATCGTAAGCTTTCTATCTTCTAACGATTCCCATCCCGCGCCCAATTCTTTATAAGACATATTGTCTTCCGCTGTACTTTTTCTAATTCCCGAATACAAAACTTTTCTGCAGGGTCCCATATACTACACGCATATTCCAGGGACCAACGCAACTTAACATCGCTCACGGACTTTTTCTTCACTCCATCCGAAAATTCTCTTCACGAATCCAAGTTTCTTAAGTTACATTAGGAAACATTATGGGATGCTCTTAAAACGAGTGCTGGATCGGGAAGCCCTTTAATGGCTAATCTATAGAGTACTTAAACAAATAATACCCTCATTGTACAAATTTTAGAGAGATTAAACTAGATTCCATGTAACGTATATATTTAAACAGGACTATGTCATTTTTCGTCATGTTTTACACTTGAATGAAGGTAATGGTGAGCTATACTCTGGTTATAGTTTCATATTTTTCTCATGATTCTGACAGTACGTTAGTGGTGGTTTTCCATGAGATTAATAACAGTTTTAAACGTGCAAATATTTGGTTGTATTACGATTCTATAAACAAGTCCAATTTCAGTCAGAAATAATAAAAAAAATTTAGTTGCAATCAGACTACGAATCGATCAGAATCTGAGAACAAAAGTTTCCTGAATTTTTCGGTCAAAGTTTTTATTTATATTGCGTTGATAACTTTGAATAAATTGCGCTATCTACACAAGTTGAATCGCCTTTCAAATATGAATCATAAACTATTATTTGTGATTTTAGATATCGATATTAACGAGATTTTATTTACCAATGCTCTTTCTGGTGCTCTTCCAAAACTTATGTTTCATCGTAGACCTCTCCATGTTATTCCTGGTAGATAATATCGGTATCATTGGATCTGACTGATACCTTCGTATGAAACGTACAGATGGCTCTCCTTTGCGCACGTTTTCTGCTTCTTTTCAGACGCTCCGAAAAATTCCTTTGTCCTTCTCGGATTCATCTACTAGCTGCAACCTTTTCCACTCCACAAAAGTTACAAAGATTGGAACTTGACTTTGAGAAGGAAAGTAATCAGGAGATAGGAATACCCTCCGTAAAACCGTACAATAAGACTTCTACCCCATAACACAAATTTTTTTATCTGCTTTAGTTCTTATTTTCCTGTCCATTGCCCCTTTTCCACTTCGCCTTCCCTCTGTCTTCCCTCAGATTCTCGGATTACATTCGGTTACCTTTTTACCTCATCGTGTCGTTCCAGTCTCTTTCTTGAGAGCATTAAAAAGATAAGCAAACTCGAGTAACCTATGACATTGAGAATAACTGTTAAAAGAAAGATTATAATAGAAATCGGCGAAGATTGATTTTTCGTGCGCTTTTGTTAGGAGAGTGGCCTCGTCTATCTAATCGCCTTGCGCAATGGAGGATCACTTCACGCGCTTCAAACGATTACTTGAACCGAAGAGTTTTTTTCCATGGCAACAAGAACTTTTTCCACGGAAACAATTTTTTCCATGGCAACAAGAATTTTTCCCATGGCAACAATTTTTTCAATGGCAACAATTTTTTCCGTGACAACTAGAACTTTTTCCACTGCAACAATAACTATTTTCCATGGCAACAAGAAGTTTTTTTCCATTGCGTGGGATAAATCCGATTTTGGCAGCTAAGGGGTTAAATTCGAAAACTTATTCACAAATAGATTTCCTTGAGAGTTCCTTCATGTCTGTTAGGTCTGAAACTGCAAGGACAGCTATTTTCCATCACGAATCCTTTTCTTACGCCAGGATGTCAGTGCACTTTTCATAATGCGGAGTCGTGTTTTATCGACACTGCTGGGCAGAACGAATGGCCCCAATATGACGGAGCAATCGATCGGAAGGAATGACTCCTTTTTTTAAAGCACCTTTGGATCCACATTTGCTTTCATTCGATGATATCATTCCCCTCTAAAAAAAAGGCCTCAATGTCGGGCCATATACGTCTTCCAGACGCGAGAAAAGGAGCATTTTATTTGGAAAATAACTGTCAAAGTTTGATCTACAACCTCCACAAAGTTCTTTTCCGAATTCTCGCAAAAGGTACGAAACCGCTCTTTCCTGAAGTGTTTTTGCTTCTTATTCATATCGGTGGGTTAATGTGAACGGTGACTTATCGCTTTGGGATGCTTCCAAACATCTCTTGTGGGTTTTTTTTATGGTTTCAGGCCTAAATTTAACGGAGCATGGATACTTTATAATGGTATTCAATTGAAAAAAGGGTTTCCAGAACACTCTTTCTTACTTCCTTGGCGGTGAAATCTACTCCAGGTGGTCGCGGTGAAAGTTCTAAAATGTCTCTAGTTGTATAACTGTACAAACTACAAGTTGTACGAACTCAAATGTTTTCAGTATGAACGTTGGATAAAAGGAAACCTTGTAAAAAGTTACTGAGGGACTTAACTTTTATAAATATAAAGCATTTGGTAGTATTTGGAATAAGTATCCACTATTCAGGAAATTCTAAAACAATANTTGATACCAAATTGAGATACTTAAGTTTACTTTTTCAATTATGAGAATATCTTGTAACTGAAAATGCCATGTTATCAATCCCTGATATTTAAAGAGATGAATGAAACTGAGCTATACAATTCAAACTGGTTGATTTTCAAGCTCATGTTAGTAGAAAAATGCAGATAAAAGATACCCTGGTTGCTTTATTTCAACAATTTTTTAAGAAATGTGGAGTTAACTGTTACTGCATTTCTTTGTCCATCTTTCAGATACTTGAATTTACACATTCCGGAACTCTCTGTGTTTTCCCTTGTACTCTTCCCTCAGTAACGTTCTTCACCAATCCCACTCATCTCAATATTTGACCCAATCATTTCCGAAGGGTTGAATTAAAGTTAGTAGATATTTGAATTAGAAAGAGGTGTTTGAAGTAACGGTTCTTATACGTATATGAAATGCATAATTTTGTGAAAGTGTTATACCAGCATTCGCATAACAAAAAGGTATCATTTACATAAATCAACAGGTGAATTTAAACGATTTACAAATTGAAAATCTATCAAAGGGAAAGGGTGAAAGATGTGCGCCTATGAATATTTCCAAAGAGAAACAGGGGCGGAACTCTAATCCCGATCTTCCACTTACGGGGTGATTGCTCTAGCCAATTGAGCTATCATGCCAGAACATTGTCGTTCGGGAGACTTTGTGGGTAATAGCGCGTGAATTCATCCGATTAAGCGGCATCATCCACAGCCACGACCTCATAGCGGTACCGTCCTCACAAAGTTACGTTAAGGAGAACACACACCGTGAATTGAACCACTTTCACCGAAGTCGAACGCGTTACCCGCAAGGCTGTCCAGAAGCCTCTTGTTTTTTGAATGCTTTGTGCGCAAGACAGACAGTCTCCACATAGTGGCACAACCTGCCGTCCGAGGTCTTCACAGAGGCAGCCAACTCACAAAGCAGGTATTATGGTTTTTCCCCCAAGGAAATCACAAGGATTAAAGGAAAGGAAGGTATCTTATTAGGTTGAAAACCTACGAAATTCCCAAAGGAATAACAAGTGTGAAAAATAGCGACACGACTGGGACTCGAACCCAGGTCTCCCACTTAAAATACCTGCCCGGAAAGTGGGAGACCTGGGTTCGAGTCCCAGTCGTGTCGCTATTTTTCACACTTGTTATTCCTCTTGTTTTTTATTTTCGGAGGTATCTCGCTGTTCAATGAGTTCCCTTTTTATTAACAATCACAATTTTATGATGATTGTAACTCTTTTAAAAAGGAAAACGGACTGCGGTTCAGTGTGCCGCGAACTTTAAACAGTCGCGTAAGAGTGCCGCTGAGAAAAAATAAAAAACGGTCGCGAAGCGATGCTCCAGGGAACTTGAAGTCTTTTCACATCCTCCTCGATTTCATCTGCCGTTCGTTCTCTTGACCTCTATCTGCAATTCAGTCCTTTTTAAAAATCGTGGCTTCGAGCACGTCCGTCAAGATTTATACGCCCTTCTGGGCGTTCTCTTCAGCGCATCTCTATTTCCTTTCACCGTTGAAAACACTCCTTCGTTAGTCAGGGCTTCTGCCCCTGCATTTCTCCCCTTTGTCCGCTTCTCTCGGAATTTTCCATTTCTCATCCGTATAATGTAGAGCTCCGGAGAGAGGACGAAACGTTTTTTCAAGTCTCATGAATCATTCCTCAACGTGAGGTTGGGTGTAAGGTCATCTTTGCAATCATTTGGTTTGTTCGTCTCCCTCATAACTCCCCCAAATCAGTTTACGTAACGGACCTCCACCGTCGTCCTGTAAATATTTCATAACTCTTAAATGTGCCTCAGCCTGAAGGAGATTCTAGGCCTGTTAGTCGCTTAAAGTTCATCTATGTTAATGGGATTTGACTCACATAAATCGTACATAGATTGGACAGGTATAACATAATGTAATAATTCATTTGTTTCACATCAAAAGGAGGATACAGACTTGGAAAAATACATTACGCAATGTATGAAATTTAGGCACCCTGAAGGAAGTCTTATGTTGGGATTGCCATAGCTTATAATTCAGTCGTTTTACAGGTAAATACGCAAAGAGTATTATAGAATAAGAATCAAGGAATTTAATATAGAACAGATTATAGTCCGAAAATAACATACGTATATTGAAGAAAATATACATAGTTACTTTTAATAAATTTTTATATCACTTTGTGATAAAAGTCTTCATTCCGCGAATAAATTCCCTTTCATTATGTCTGGAAAATCTTTGGGTAATAAAGAGAACAGGAACTACAAGTATCGGGATCCCGGATAGCCAAGTGGGCAACGCGTTCGACTTCGTTGAAAGCGTTCCCGGGTTCGATTCTCGGTGGGGCCTACGTTCGAAATAACCTAATCTGTCGAAGTACCTTTAACAATACTACTACTAATAGTACAACTACAAGTATCGAACTGCTTATGCATCTCAACATCAGTAGCTATTCAGTGTAAAATTATATAACTTTGGCATATCGTAGGTACATTTTCCATTTGTCACGTATTTCATTTGTGTCGGAAACGAAAGTCGTTGGGACTTTTTTCTCTAAATAAGGGGGGGATTTCAAGCCTACTTCGAAAATCGAATTCTTTAGGGGCTCATTTGACGGTCAGCAGGCTCCCCTCTAGTTAAGGATGTGAATATGCAACTCGCTAGTTCACTCACACCTACACTTTTTCTGTATCTAATTGCATGATTACTGATAGAAAAGTATATTTTTTGGAGGAGTGCAAATATATTGCATACATAAGTATTCTAACTTTCAATAGGTTCATGTGCTATGATATTCCCTATTCAGTGGCATTTCTTTTGCTTCCTGGTAAGTTACTCCACCATTTATGTCAGCAAACAACTTTTGCCTTTGTCTCCCTCTCTGTCTTTTCCCTCTCATCTCAACATTTGACCCAATCATTTCCTCTGTCGACGTTTAATTACTTCAATTTGAAACCCTCTCCTCCCTGACTATCTCCAGTACTTCTGTGTTTGATTTTCTAGCAATTCAACTTACCCTTTCCATTCTACGCCACACCCACATCTCGAACGCTTACAATCTTTTGATGTCCTCCTCTCTAAAGGTGCACGTTTCACACCTATACAGCAGTGCATTCCCCACCAAGGATTTTACTAATCTATTCCTGGTACAGAGACCTCTAGTCATCAGTTCCCTTCGCTTCACGATATAGAAATTAATCTTAATGTAAAATTTCATGAAATGTATGCGTACACATTTTTGTAGCAATCTGTAGGGGCTGAATGTACAGATGAAATCTTGAGCAAATTTGAACTTCTTCGATGCGTAATTCGTAATGCCACCGCTCTTAATTTTACGAGTAACATCCTATGATTACTAAATCGTTATCGAAAATTCTGTTTTTCAAATACTCTTTTTGCACGAGTACGGAAATTATTAAAATGAAACGATCAATTTCTTTGCAATACTGTTATCTCTGGGTACTTTTCTACCCATAAAGACCTAGCATTGGCCTTAGTTCTTAAAACTTTTTTTAACGCTGTTGTTTTAGACAGTCAATGTTATTTGGATGCGTCAATACAGTGTGTTAATAATTATCATCATTGATGTAACGTCTAGATTTGAAATTTAACTGAAATCATAGCCTAAATATTTTGCTTCCTAATGTCACTGCAGTGGACTCTTCAACACTAGAATCTTATGGAATCTTGAGAATCCATCTGAATAGATGCTCTCCAAATAATACCCTTAGGCAATATATGTGCCATTTAAGGAACAATTCTCCGCATTTCGTCAATTAGAAGCTCTTCCTCGCTTTGGTCACCTCTCAACGCCGCAATCGTCAATCAAAAGATACGGGCTCTTCATTTACAACATGGCTATTCGAATAATGTCTCCCGACTGGTCACCGCTCACATTTTTATCTCACGAAAATACATCTTTACGGCAGATTAAGACCTGCGAAACACCCTTTGATTCCGTTTACGATCGGATGATTATCACAAAAGGACGGGAATAAATACGAATCCGTTTCCGATCACGCGAAGAAACTATTCGAACGAAATCGAGATTCTTATCGAGGGGAACAAGTGTGAAAATTTCGACAGGAAGAGATGCGATCACGGATTTTTTCAATCAAGCGATTCTTTTAATCTTCTTTCTGTTTAAGTTATCTTTTTACATTTTACGGTAAATTAAATTAAATTTTAATGTGTTTAGTTTACACTCCTCAACACGATATCTATCAACTTGTTGAAATTAAGAATAATCGTAACACAGTTAAT
>KZ308437.1:460773-477128 GCA_000376725.2 Ladona fulva
AACCAAATAAAAAGTAAATAAAATAAATAAACGAATAAAATAAAAAAGTACATAAATAAATAAAATAAATGAATAATAAAATAAATGGATAACGTTTCGATCACTTAGAGTTAGCCTTTTTAAGGAAGATTACTAGGTATAAAGTTGAAATTGTTGATGATCTAATTAACTACATCAATCCATATTTCACTATATGAATTGCTCATACCCTCGCATTTATATCGCCATTTCGAAAGCTTCGATAAGACCACGCAGGAATAGCGTAAAGGTGGGACTCTCTAGAAGAAGTTTATATAAAATATATTTAGGCTGACGTTTACTTGGATAAAAATTTCAGATAATTTTGGACTACGGATACTCAAGATACATCTGATGGAAAAAAATATAAACAGCGGGGTCATCTAAACTTATCAAATCATATTCTTAAGGACTTAAATTTTGTGAAATGGGTTCATAGCCATAAAAATCATAGCATTTTAACTTCCAATAGCTGCTGATACTTGTAATTTAAAACAGGAGTGTCATATTTTATTTTCTGGCACGATAGCTCAGTTGGCTAGAGTAGTCACCCGTTAAGTTGAAGATTTGGGTTCGGTTCCCGGTCCTGTCAGACCATTTTTCAAGTCTGTTTCTCCTTAGGAATATTCCTAAGCGTACACCTTAATGATCAAAGTTACCTCTGACCCTTTTCTGAAAGAATTGTCTTTTTTTCTACCTTGTTACAGTTAAAATATTAAACCTTTTTGAATTCTACATCTATTAGCTTCACTTGCTGGAAAAGAAAATCGGATTTTTTCATCCTTACCTTAAAATGAGCTTTTTTAAGCCTGGTATAGCAGATTGATTGTAATTCCAATAAGGCTACCATAGAAGACAAGGGTTTATTTAATGCTTCCTCGACTATGAAAACATACCACAATAATTACAATGGGCATCGTAAACTATAAATAGGTGAATTTTACTGGAAATTTTGGAAACTGAATCATATGAGCTACATATAATGAATTATATGACTTTAGAGGATCGAATTTGTATTTATATGTAACCAGAAGGCCATCAAGGGAGTGACTTGGTCTCTAATTAGCAGAAATATAAATATTTACCCAATTTTCGGTGTAACATAGCCATGAACTTGTTTTTTCGGTCAAAGTGTTGCTTTATGACGACATTTTCAGGTATTTAGCAAACTTTAATTTCTTTTCCTTAATGACTACAAGAAACCTCCACAAGTTTGGGAGAAAGAAGCATTTATTTACCCTTTTGTGGCCCTCCATTGAGTCCCATGCAATAAGATTAACGACCGTGGGCTAAATTATAAGATACTTTGCGTCACGTTCCGATGATTTAGCGAGAAGCATCAATCAACGGTGGGCGTTTCCATTTTTATTGCACTGTACCCGAAAAACTGACAGTGGGCCGGGGAAAACGTTCCTTTTTTTTCGCTGCAAGACGAAGCACGGGAATTTTTGTATCACTTCAAGTGATGTATTAGTGGGTGTCATGAAAGACACGAATCACGTTAAAATCTCTGAAAAAATTTGGCAATTTTTTCCGCTCGTTTTGGTGATAAATGAGCGGGAGTGTACCGTTTTCGACTTGGCGGAGCAACCCCGCGCCATGTAAAAGTTTTCTCATATACCCGCCGCCCTTTTTTTGTCGAGGATGGACTCCCCTCCCCCTTGTCTCTCAAATCGCGCACTTATTTAAAGCCATTCACTCGCGGTTTCGCCCCACGTCGAGCTTTTAGCGCAGATGATTTGATATTGTCTCCGACGGTGCTGGAAATGGTTTGAGGGATTCAATTCATTTTGAGGGAAGGGCGGAGGGTTTAAATCTCTTCGCTTATGGGGACATTTAAACTGAAGGGAGGACAGCGATTGAATTAATACATATTCAATTGTAAACATGTATACATAGAGCGCGACATTGCAGCTGAACCCCTTGGGAGATGGGGGGATTCCAGCCTCTTTCGTTGTCTTTATTGACCCATTTTTTTCTTGCAGCATCCATACATCTTTCCCTACATCTACACACACACTACCTACACAGTGAAGATATTAGGAGCATAAATCATAAGAAATTATTGATAGATTTAGGCCTTTGCATTACATTGCATACATAAATGAACATGGCTAATATTCACTATAGAGCCCGATGTTATACTTTTTTTAGAGTTCAAGTTAAGATTAGGCTCGCACTCAGGGGGGGTGTAAGGTTCCCCCTCCAAAGTTTCTACAATTATTTCACTCAGAATCAATTGCTCAAGGATCTTATCAATAAATTTTTAAGCGCTTAAAGTATTTCACTTTTGGGAAATACTTTCTTAGGCTGAGAATCAATTAGTTCGCATTAAATCGTATATAGGAGATTATTGTTTACAGTACTTAAGTTCAGCCCACCCAAAAATTCTGAATGCGCCACTGGTGAAGGTTATAGTTAATCGCCATTCTAATATATAATGCATATTACAGATTAACAATTAACCACTGCCTTCACTTTAACTTAACCATTATAAAAGAATGCCCCAAGGAGAACATTAATTAAAGTCAACTTTAAGCATACGTTATAACACTAGGCCGGTGAGTTTTATAAATTGTACTGTGTCCCATTCTGCTTTATCAAATTTCACCTATCCGATTTGAAAGAAAAGTTCATAAAAACATGGGACAAAACGAACATTCGGAAACGCGGCTCGCCGACACCCGAGTAATGCGTCCCCTGGTCCGTCGAGTAAAAGGCCATCGCCCCATATGTAATCAAAATAAATCACGTCATACTGGTTGCTCAGTATTTCTTTTATTTCAGATTCGTTCTTTACCTATTTCGCAGTACATCAACATTTTCCAACATTCCTACTGATAATCCACATTCGCAGTGTAAATTGCAGCCGCAGTTTGTCGATGCGCTTCTCCTAACAAATTCGTTTCGTTGACCAGAAGTTCATCCATCTACGCAAATCACCTCTCTTCTTTTTTTTACTGTTTCTCACATTTTATCAGTGGCATCTGCTGTTCTATCCTTATCCTCGCTTGGGTAGATATCTCTCCAATCAGTTCACTACCCTTGGAAAAACTTCTGTACACATGAACGAAATCACCCATTAGTGGTACATTACACATACATTTTCGATACAATTGAAATATAATATTGATGATGAAAAAAGCCAAAATGTTTTTGGAGGAGCAACCGAAGTTATTCAAAAAGTCAACTTAAACTAATTTAATTTTGTAGCAGTCGTATAGTTAAAAGTGCATCGACAACTAAGGTCATTTCGCACGTCTTCCACCGAGAATCGAACCCGGGACCGCTTCCATCAAAGATGGGCACGCAGACCACTTGGCCATTTGGAAGTCCTCATTTAATTTTAGTTACTTTATCCATTAACCCTATTCTTAAAACAGTTCTCTGGTGGGATTTTACCTAAACTAAAGATACAATTAAGAAAATGAACAGTGTGAGACATCAAAAGCGTCCTCACCTCTCTGGATGCTACCATAAGAAGACTTGAAGTGACAAAAGAAATGAGATCGCTCCTCTAACGGTGGCCGAGTCCGTTTTTCTCTTTTATTGCGGATACTTTATTACCATCACTGCAGCCTGACCCTCGGAAGATAGTTTTTAACCTTTTATCAGAATTGGAAGTTTCCTTCCGAAGATGAATGGATATCTCATTCTGAAGAAGGGACCCTCAAACGGTTCTCCGAGGAATCCTATAGCACCAGATCTCAATATTTTATGCATCTGGAACGCATACATTTGAACGTAGCTGCATACGAAAACATTTCGGAATTCGGTCTGGATACAAATTTGTTGGAAAGAGCAAATGTATTTGGGCGGAAAATTGTTGACGTCGCGCATATTGTTCGTCTGACTGAAGTTATCTCACGATTTTTGTATATTTAATACAAAATAGAGTACATAGATGAGTGGGAATATCAAGTCATCCTTTGAAAAACGTACCGCTTACTTATTTTCTTAATACCGATTAAGAATGTCTTTTTCCTATTGGTCGAAAGTTATAGGAAGTCGAAGTTGTATTCCTCATCTACAATTCATCGATTTATAAATATCTTTTTAACAATTTATCTTCGTCCCTGTGATATTTTCGTCACTTTATGGTTATATTACCAATATATTGTTTTATTTAGCTTATAGTTACTAGCACATTGCATTTTGATGTGATATATGCAAAGTTATGTTCGATTAAATCGTCTTTAATAAAACTAAAGGGAAAAGAGAGTTAGGGAGTATTCAAAATGGGTTCGATGACAGTTGGTCGAAGGACAGCCGGTCGATGGGACTACCCGTCGCTAGACTTTTCGTCGCTGAGACATTTGGTCGAAAGACTTTCCGTCGTTGAGACAAGTCGTCGAAAGGATACTCGTCATTGAGACAACAAGTTGAAAGGCATCTTGTAAAGAGATCGTTAGTCGAAAGACTACTCATTGCTGAGTCAACTCGTCGACGGAAGGGAATATTATTATTTATAGTGAAATTATGGTTGCTTTATCATTATTACTATGGTGTAATAAGTTAATAAATGAATAAATAAATATATAAATGTAAAAATATATTAATATTCCCTCAAATAACTAAAACTTCTTCTAAAACGGTTATGCTGTTATTATAATGAATATTTAAATTATTACACCATAATAGTAATAACGCACCGATAAATTAACCATAAATAATAATATAATCTTCCATCGACGATTTGACTCGGCAACTAGCAGTCTTTCGACAAGTAGTCTCTTCAACAAGCTGTATTTCGACCAAATGTCTCAGCGACGAAAAGTCTCGCGACGAGTTGTCTCAGTGACGAAAAGTCTCGCGACGAGTTGTCTCAGCGACGATTAGTCTTTCGACCAAATGTCTCAGCGACGAAAAGTCTCGCGACGGATAGTCCCATCGACCGGCTGTCCTTCGGTCAACGGCCCCAGAACACTCAAAATATGTTTTTGGTCGCTATTCTCCTCTGAAATGATGAAATTCGTTCTCTCAGTTCCTTCGAAGTTAGCATCTATTGTTCTGCTTTGGTGGTAACATCTACATCTCCTTACCAGAGTCCATTGAATAACTGAAGAGTTTTAGAATTGATTTAAGAGAGTTGCATTTAAGTTGCTGTTGAGCTTGAAGAACATTTTCTTGGACGGAACGAATGATAGGGGGATAGAAAAACTAGCGAAAGGTCATTTCCTTATGGCTTTGAGTCAATTTATAGACCAAAATAAAGCTACTTTTAAAGAGGTTAAGCTAAAACATTTTGTGCTAATTTTTGGCAAAAACCATCATCAGTACCTTATTTCAGCAAGAACTTATTCTATTCCAAATTTTTCTAAAATTGCATTAGACAAATAAATGTTATTATTGACGTTTTATCGCGTTTTAGAGCGTATACACCGATAAGTTCAGACCTTTACTTGGATCCTTATATAAACTTATTTATAACATGGCTGTCCACTCAGGCAGTGAACTGAATTACTCAAAGGGCTGCCTATTTAATACTTCATCCGTAACTGTAACAACTATTTGCCTCCAATGTGTGACCTGGTTCATTATAACGGGATTAGATCGAATCATAGGACATTTCAGGACAAATACTCATGTATTGAATGGAACATATGACGGAATGCATGAGTATTTATCCTAACCTGGCTTGCCATTGCCCCTTCAAAGGAATGCACTTTCCAGCAAGCAAAAAGAGTCCTCAACTCAAATGAATTTGCCTCGTAAGATTCTTTTTGCGTGAGGATTACTGTAAACATCTTCAAGTTTCACGTGAAATATTTAATCTTTATTTGTGGAATTGGAAGGTAAACAAACTAATGTTGCACGTGTCCCGCTGATTTATTAAAGGACGACAATGGTTCGGAAGAAAGTACATTTAAGGTCAGTCAACCTCGGCCGGTTTCGCCTCTCGCTGAATCTTCGCGGTAAAGTTATCTTTGTTTACTCCACCGCGCCATCTGGATTTTTAATTACCTCCATCCAGATGGAAACAGCTGACGGTCGAGTGGGCACCAAGGGAGACCGATGTAATCACAGGTCGGAGAATCTTCACCCCACTCGAATAGATCTCCGTGGCGTGTTTTCTCCATCTTATTGAAATAGATCGCCGTGGGGATCATTAATAGACAAATGCGCATCGTTTTCGGAGCCGGCACCAGCTCGGATTGAACCAAAAGGGAGAGGGGGAGGGAGGCAATTCAGTCCACATGAAGGCTCCCGAAACTCACGATAAATTTCGACCCGCCATCTCCCGGGAATAGAGAGAAAATGAGAGAGCGGGGGAGCGATGAGTTTTGCGTGGGATGGGGGGGCGCAGGGGAAACGTGGGGGGCGGAGGGGAAGAGTGCGGCAGCTCAAGTATTGACCCAAAGCACCGTCCCGCGACTTCGTTGCTCCGATTCGGAGTTTTTGACGCAAAATTTGAAGCGCGATTAGCCCTCTCAAACTGGAGGAATCCTCCGTGGCCACCGCCGCCGCTCGATCGTTGACATCACCGCCGAAAACACGGATACCTCATTGCGATCGAGAGTAAAAAAAAAGACGTTCGGTTCCGCATCATTCCGCCACCGAACTAGAAAAGTATGAAAGGATTTTGATTGGGAGATGATTGCGCGACACGGAATGAGTCTCTTTTCGATTCGTGACGACGGGACGCGCTCTGGTGGCGGAAAGGGGAAACACTTCTGCAGCGACGAAAGCTCGCATCAGCAATGTGTTTTTAAATTTTTATTCTTCTTCCAACTAAGAGAAAAAAGTCCGCGGCTGTAGAAGTGGGTTCGCAGTGGGTAATGAAACGATCTCTAGAGCTAGGATATCGAAAATTTATCCGTTTACACATTGCGAACTTTATTTGCGTTAGTAACTTTGGAGTACGAAAAATTTTGCTTTGGGGTAATCCTCTGATATGTAATGGAAACATATGGAACGATTTTCTATGTTTTGATCATCGTATGAATAGCAAGTAACATCAATGATAACCGGCAATATCTTAAATTCGTGAGATAGTTTCGCTTAATTTTTTAATCTAATTTGAAATACATGTCAAAAGTACTCTACATCTTTAGGACTATGTATATCAGGACGTTCTAAACTTTCTAATCTCTGTCATCAACCATCCCCCATCTTAGAACTTGTTTGTAAAGCATCAAATAGAGGATTACATGAGGAAATCTACCTATAGATCAACAAAGTTCATAGTCCAACCTTGGTACATTTCAATAAACAAAAGCTAATTCTAAAACCTACACATCAAATCTCATTATTGGATTGGAGGGTAAGTGGTTACTGACGTGAAACTGAATTTCGAATCTGGTTAAAATGAAAATATAGGCTCCATCATTTCGGGAAAATGCAATTGTAAGTGTAACTTTAAAATATATTATTCGATACTTTAATAAATTATATACATGCTTTATTATCTCGTTTTAAACTAATGACATTCTTTATTATTCATTTACATTTTAGGCTCGAAATATCAGTCATTTTACCAATCAATGAAAGAATCTCTTGAATATGCAAAATAAAATTAAAGTTCGCCTTAAATTGGATTATATATTAACAGTTTCATCTTCTCTGGAAACTTTTATGCAATAATTGCAGCAAGCATGGAGTTGTTGTTAGATAAATCTGCGCAGAAATGTCGCAATTTTCACCTTCAGAAAGGGGAGAATGAGTACCCTGACTCAAAGTTATATAAATAGTAATTCATTGTCCATTGACCGTTAACGGCCCCTAAATCTTTGTAGTGGAACCCTTACCAACGGCGGTCGGCCCTTAAAGGTCCATATAGACAGACCCCTTTAAGAGCTTCCAGTTCACCTCTGTCCTGTATTGCCCCACAGAAGACATTTCACGTTCTATGGGTTTTATATGAAAGACATATTTATTGCTTCTCGCGTTTTATATCTATTTGCAAATCGGGTTCTTTTCCATTCCTATGTAATTGCAAAGTTTTTTCTTATTTTCTTTCGTTCCAAATATATTGCCGAGCACCTTTGAATACCGTTCCTTACGGAAGTTGACAAATATACAGCTCCTTTGTCAATAGAATAACCAAAACTATCTTCACATTTTATATCCTCGATAAATGGTTGAATATCTCAATGCTTAAGGAGAAATACTTGTATTAGTTAATTATGCCACTTTTAGATTACTCCAGATCATATTTTAAAGTTCGTTCATAATTTGACGTTACATATTAACATTTCACGTTAACGCTATCATTTAACGTGCAACGTTAGTACGTATATACAACATCATACTTTAAAATTAACGTACGACGTTTTAAAGTACCTACATACATAATTTAGAGTTATATGTCAACGTTGAACGTTAACGCTATTATTTAACAAGCAACGTTAGTACGTTAATAGAGAGCCATACGTTAATGTAACGTTGACGTAAAACCTTTAAAAGGTCGTGCATAATTTAACGTTATACATTAACGTCGTACGTTAAAGCTGCTATTCAACGGCAACAGCTAAAATAACGTTGACGTACAACGTTTACGGATAACTTAACCGTAGGTGTTTCGGTAGAAGATTTGGCGATAGATAACGGCGGGCTTAAAAATTTCAGCGCCTTATTTTAGAGACACAGCCTCTAATAACTTCAATTTCGAGATGAGATAACGCAGGTTTATGTTCTCTCATCTCCGTCTGGCTTGAAGTATTACCGTGCGTGCTGATTTGGCT
Source organism: Ladona fulva (assembly GCA_000376725.2). Classification (NCBI taxonomy): domain Eukaryota; kingdom Metazoa; phylum Arthropoda; class Insecta; order Odonata; family Libellulidae; genus Ladona; species Ladona fulva. Next base: position 469,476 of record KZ308437.1, read on the forward strand.
GTTCAAATATTGGTTTTCGACTGGTATCCACCCCCAAGATCTATAGACATATTATAATTACGGGCTCCCGTCCCGGGCTTAAAAGGTGGGTTATTAACTTGCTATTTACGGAGCTGAAAAATCTCTCGGGCTTTCTGCAATATCAATCAATTCCTTATCGTCACGAAGAGCGGGGATGAAGTAGGAAGGGTGGATCAGCCCCTGACGCATCTCCCGGAGTAATCTCCTCTTTCGAATCCCAGCTTTATGGATCCGTATTTGCTAATATAAGAAAGGGCGAACCGAAAATCAACGCGGTGCCATCCACAAGTGGTTAATACGAGCGTGATCGAAGTCCCGTCGTGTGTTTTTCAATAGATAAAAACCGACAGCTTTAAACCACACTTCCGATGGTGTTTCATTACCGTTTTTTTTTCAATGAGGGAGGTGATTACTTAACAAAGTAAGTGAATGTCGCAACGCATCGGGTGGTGTAGCGTGGCGTGCTATTTGGGAAGGGCGTGTATTGCAAGCCGTTTGAAGCGATGAAGCGGTTTGCGTGCTGATGCTTCGAGATAAGGGCTGCCAGATTTCCGAGAACCCGCCGTCCCCCCCGTGCGAGACATGCGAGAATTTCTAATTAGGAGGTGCGTGATGCCGTTAAAAATTATACGTCGGCGCGTCTGAAGAGATCGGAGATATCGCGAGTACGTGAAGTGGTCCCAATCGCGATCTTCCCGCGCGTACTTTGGCATGAAAACGGCGGATTAAATATGGAAATGTCAACGACGGAATGGTCCTTCAAAAAAAATACTTCAACACTGTTGCTGTTAAATCGTAATGATTTTGGGTCGGATTTAATAGTTTTTGGATAGGTTTTCCGTTTCGTCGTTGTAGGCTACGCACATTGTTTTTCTGGTTTAATTATTATTGCTTCTCTCTATTGTTATTGTCACAACGTTGCGTAACAATAACAGCAACAATATTACTTCATTATGATAATTATTTTTGATTTTCTCACTTTCTGTAGTTTATTATTATTATTATTGTTGTTGTTGTTATACATAATCCTTACAAGTAGAACTATGTTCAAGTGGCAAGTATTCAGCGTACATCCCTATTTAAAAATACCATAATGAAACAGTATAAGAAAAAATATCGTAATGAAAGAACTATGCAATACTTGGTATAGGTACTGTTAAAAGTGTGTTACCTCGCGAATCGTAATAGCAGAATAAAAATACAACTTGTCACTTATTATCACCTGCAGAAAACAGAGGTTATTAATATGCGAGTTATGTAGCTATATTTAGACATGAAGAACGTCTACATAATATAATTCCATTATCCTATGAAAGGATTTTGATTGGGAGATGATTGCGCGGTAGGTAACAATCCCGAAGATGCCGGATATAACGTGGTCCTTCTTATCACCGAGCTCACATGCTTCTACGGTAACATCGTAACAATCAAACCGGTATTCGTAAGGCAAAGTAGTTCTTCTTCCTGGCGGAGTAATCTCTCCACATCACAGACGTATTCTTCCGCATGACGTCGGACGTAAGCCTCCAAATGACGTCATTATTCGTCCTCCGATAACAAGTGCTTCTAAATCTAAGGTCATCTCGCACGAGGGCCACAACCGAGAATCGAACCCTGGACCGCTTCTATCAAAGGTGAACGCCAGCCCTCTTGGCTATCCACAAGCCCAATAATGTTACTCTGAAACCAAAGTAATCAAGTCGTTGTCAATCTATTGTAAAGGCCTTGTTCTGTTTGTGGATTTATATAACGTAAATAATTATTATTTCTTTTAGCCCTGATGATATATCTCTTAACTAGACTATTTTATCACATTATTGATTGTTACGAGTATTGTTTTTCGTAGTTTTATATTGTAGAACCATTGTTACGTTATTGTTATTGTTGCATAACAATATCTAATTACTATCCCATTATTGAGCGTTATTAGTATTGTTTCTCGTATTTTTATGCAAGCAGAAATGCCCGTTGATTCTCAACGACCTGGGAAATAAAGATTAATAAATATTGTCCCTGCACTGATAAATATTCATTTTTCTCGCCTCCTTGACTGTGACAAAATAACAGCCCTACTGTCCAAGGGCAAAATCAAATTGATTTAGAAACACACATACATTTCGTAAGTTTGACTCAGCGATCGCTACTGGCAAACCCAAGATCTCAGAAAATATCCTCCTCTTCATGTAGTCTATCATTAATTTAGATTTAGTCAGAAAGAATCTATCATTAGGTTCGGTTTAGTTCCGAACGAACGATAGTTGGTAAATGTGTCAGGAGACCAGAATCGAACCCAAGTCTTTCACTTCATGAGCTCTGTTATTCGCCGAGAACCTGAGCGGTCACGTTTGATCTTATGTTAACCTTTTCAGCATAAAAATTCACCTAGTTTTGGGTAAATACCTTGTGCTCACCTCAGGAACAGAAAACATGTTTTACATGTGGAGAATTGGTCAATCGAGGATTACAATCGAGTCGAAAATGGACAAAGTCCCTTCTAAGAAAGTCAGAAATCTTCGAAATACAGGTCAGGGATGAAGTGTAAAATACCTATCCTTTGAGTAGTTATTCAAATATTAACGATTGAGTAATATTCCACGAAAATTTAAATCGGAACTAATTTCCCGCTCGTTAATTGGACCCATTCTTCCGCTGATATGACGCTGAAAAATTGCTTTCTCTGTCACGCAACGGCTGTTGTCTTCCTTACATTTAGACCTACACAAGTACCCTGCAAGCCGCCTTTCGGCGTGTGGCAGGGGGGATGAAGAAACTAGAATTTCGAGAGTCCATTAAAAATGTGCCTCATGCTCTTTGTTGCTAGTAATTAGTTCCCTTTGCCCAACACATCCTGCGCTGCGCCTCTTAGAAGGAACTCGATAAATTTTTTAATTCCATTTTTTGCGCCAAAATGACTTTTGATATTTTTGGGTTTATTAAAGATAACCTTGAAATTTGTTCGTTTCAAGTTTTCGTAGCCTTCTCCGTATATCAAAAATCTAGTGTTTCATTTTTTCCCTTTGATACGACGTTTTTATTTCTCCGTTGACCTATCTTGAAGAGCGGAATTCTTTTCCGTTTCTCTTTCAACACGGCACAGAGGGAAATGTATGTTTCGTTTAATTTTGTCTTGTTCATGGCTGAGATAATATAAAATCTATTGAGGTGTGAGTGCTGATAATTAATTAATCCTGGTCGCTGGAATAGTATAGATGGTGTTACTCATAAAATCGCTTGATCCCATGAGGACTTATAACACCGATAGCATTCTGGAAAGGAAGGGAAAAATACCTCACTCCTCGCTTATTCACCTCATTCCCTCCCCGGAGTTTTTGACGGATAATACTGGAGAATGTGAGGATCCAGCCAGCGTTTTGGCTGATATTAGTGTAGTATTGTTTAAAGTGCTTTAACAGCCAAGGTCGAAGCCCGGGAATCGAACCCAGGGCTTATGTCACCGAAGTCGAACGCGTTACTCACTTGGCTATCCGGGTACTATGATAAATGAATGCACGGTTTATTTCTTTGATATTTACGAAGAAACTGAAAGATATATTTATTCCCAAGACGAGAAATAGTTTTACTTTGATAAGAAGTTGCATATGATGGTTTAAATAGTTTTAACGTATTTTCAATGCGTGTTAAAATTGTTTATCTATAACTGATCAACTTCAATTTATCAGNTGGTTAGAATACCTGCCCGGAAAGTGGGAGACCTGGGTTCGAGTCCCAGTCGTGTCGCTATTTTTCACACTTGTTATTCCTTTGGGATTTTCGTAGGTTTTACAACCTACTAAGTTACCTTCCTTTCCTTTATCCTTACTACTTTAATAATAAATGATTAAGTAATATCTATTAAATTAGTCAAATTTTTTGGTCTCCGTGGCGATGTAACAATGGAATCAAACAATTAGTAAGAAACATAACAATCGGTCACCATTGTTGCGATTTTGGTCTTCATTCATGCAATAACATCTAAATAGCAAGTAATTGTGTGCAGAGCCGCACCCAGCCTATCAGCCGCTCGGATGCAAACATAATTTTCTGTCCCTTCAAATTAAATACCAAATCTATGCATTTCCTGATTTACCGGTCAAAATTATTGTGTAAAACTTTGAAAAACCATTGTTTTATGACTTCGTTCTCCAGCTTACGTTGGACACAAAAATCAGCAACAATAACTCATGCAGATTCCGTATGCTGACATAGTGAATTACAAGCTAATAGCTATCGCAAATAAGATGCCGCCGCCCGGGTGCGGTGCACCCATAGGACGGCGCGGCTCTAATTGTGTGTATAAAAATAAGTAAATGCAACGGTCGTAAGACTCGCCACAGCTCAAATCCAATGGTCCACATTTTTAACGTCTCAGTATTTTATATATTAAAAGCGCACCTCTCTAAAACGGATATTACATGTGTAATGTACAGAGGTGTTGCGCCTTGGAGCCGGTAATGGAGTTGGCTATGACAAGAAGAAAATAAAAGTTAAAGGTTTCGCTTTGATTATAGCTGCGGACAAAAGCTAAGGAAAAACACTCCAAAGACCATACGGCTTACGTACATATCGAACTCAATAGGACCACCTTCGGAGCTTTGTCGAGAAGATAAAACTGATTTTGAAGTGTGTCTTACCATTATAACCGTCAGTGGCTTATACCACTTTTTCATAACAGTATCAGCGTAATAAAACAATAATAATAATAAAACAATAGGAAATGGACGACTGTCGAACGTGTTTGTTGCGTTTTCCCGACCACGTCCTGCGAAGACCGCGAGAACTCGGGTTTTTCGCGAATTTTTTCACCCAGTGCATTCATTATTGATCCATATCCTCAGAGGAGATCATCCGAGTGCGGTAGGGATCCTATTTTTTTTATCTTCATATCCTCTCGTCTTTGTTTGGAAACTACAAAAGATTCGAAACGCAATACCCGTTGGACCGTATCCGAGTCAAGGCGTCTTTGAAAGATAAAGAAAGAAAAAGAAAAAAGCGTTCCGCGACTCCGATAGATTTCGAAGATGCACCGCAAAGGCGCTACGGCCTTTAAAGCGGATGAAATCCCCGGAATTTTCTGCTCAGAAGTCGGGAAATTACCCGGGCCTGGCGACGACGCTCTAGTAACTCAAGCATCGCTCCGCAGAAATTAAAACCGCCGTGAGGTCTGGATCTGGATGAACGCGTGGCATTTGAGCGATCCAGTCTCTCGTCATTTCTAGAATTCCGAATTTCCTGCGGAATTGTTTTCTCTCCGCAGATGTGCTCCATGGCTCGGTTTGGGTCGACCAAAGCATATATCACCTTCAAAGATTGAGTGGGGAACGGGCGTTTATATCCCGCTGCTGTGGAAACCAAACGGTTTCCGGTTGAAGAGGGGGAACTGTGCGACTGCGATCCGCTCGAAAATTTCAACAATTACGCATCATTGTTGGCCTCGTGATAGTTGGATCGAACAATAAAGAGGTTCAACAATCGAACATTGTTAGTGTTTGTAGACAACAGCTCAAGAGTAACAATGCAGTGTTAATAGTAACGATGATACGCAATACGATAATTCAAACAACAGCTTTACCTTCATTGCTTTCGTATGATCGTATTGTCAGTAAGCAATTTAGCAATCGGTTACTATTGATGTTTGAAGACAACAGCTAGGGTTACAAAACCGTGTTAACAGCAGCGATGATACGTCAAAATAACACTCAAGTACCAGCTTTTCCTTTATTGTTACGGTATCACCGTAGTAGCATTATCAATAAGCAATTTGAAAATCTGTTATTATTGCTGATTGTAGACAACAATTCGAGACTAACAAAGCAGTTCTAACAGAAGCAATGATAGGTGAAAATATCACTCTAGCAACAGCTTTACCTTCGTTGTTACGACATCATTGTGCTAGTATAGTGCTAGTGCATTGTGTTACGTAATCATTGTATCATCAACGAGACAAGAGAATGTAAAAACAGCCGCATTAAGAGTTCATCTGTCTCTACATGTGTACCCTGCAAGCCGTCTTACGGGATATGGCAGTGTGTACATGTCCCACCGCTCTACCCTCCTAATCTATTACTGCGGCGTACCACAAGCGGAAGGAATGAATTCTTGAAGCGACCTGAATATGTTTCCCGAATTATTTTCGCAGCATCAGAAAGGCCCATGTAACAGAGAGGACACATAATATCGGATACTTCTTCTAAGAACGTACATTCTCTGAACGTATTAAGCGAATTAAGCCTTTTCTATCTTCTAGAGATTACCTTCCTGCGTCCTGGAGCATCTGAGTAACCTGCAATGCAAAATCTGGAATTTTGGAATCAGTTTTTTTTTTTAATTCCTTATTGCTTCTGTTACTTCTTTGTAAGTAATAGCCTGGATCAGCTTTTTAATGATATCCATAAATACTTAAATAAATAATAATAACAAATAATCAACAATTTAATAATTAATCAGTTAATTACTACTTTAATAATAAATGATTAAATAATATCTATTAAATTAGTCAAATTTTTTGGTCTCCGTGGCGAAGTAACAATGGAATCAAACAATTAGTAAGAAACATAACAATCGGTCACCATTGTTGCGATTTTGGTCTTCATTCATGCAATAACATCTAAATAGCAAGTAATTGTGTGCAGAGCCGCACCCAGCCTATCAGCCGCTCGGATGCAAACATAGTTTTCTGTCCCTTCAAATTAAATACCAAAACTATGCATTTCCTGATTTACCGGTCAAAATTATTGTGTAAAACTTTGAAAAACCATTGTTTTATGACTTCGTTCTCCAGCTTACGTTGGTCACAAAAATCAGCAACAATAACTCATGCAGATTCCGTATGCTGACATAGTGAATTACAAGTTAATAGCTATCGCAAATAAGATGTCGCCGCCCGGGTGCGGTGCACCCATAGGACGGCGCGGCTCTAATTGTGTGTATAAAAATAAGTAAATGCAACGGTCGTAAGACTCGCCACAGCTCAAATCCAATGGTCCACATTTTTAATGTCTCAGTATTTTATATATTAAAAGCGCACCTCTCTAAAACGGATATTACATGTGTAATGTACAGAGGTGTTGCGCCTTGGAGCCGGTAATGGAGTTGGCTATGACAAGAAGAAAATAAAAGTTAAAGGTTTCGCTTTGATTATAGCTGCGGACAAAAGCTAAGGAAAAACACTCCAAAGACCATACGGCTTACGTACATATCGAACTCAATAGGACCACCTTCGGAGCTTTGTCGAGAAGATAAAACTGATTTTGAAGTGTGTCTTACCATTATAACCGTCAGTGGCTTATACCACTTTTTCATAACAGCATCAGCGTAATAAAACAATAATAATAATAACAACAATAATAACCATAATCAGTATAATAAGAAATACCATAAAAAATGATAACAATATAGGAACATGTGACTTGTGGAAATGGAAATGTGAAACAGGTTCAAAGATACCACAAAATGTGAGAATAAAACTATAACAATAATAATAATAATAACAATAATAATAAAACGTCTTTATTAGGGCGAGATTGAGAATAGACAGTCTCTAATGTAACCCTTCGTCATACAAAGTATGAAAAAAAGAGCACGGAAGAAAACTATTTGGTGGGTTTAATAATCTAAGTTGCGCTTACGAAAAAA
>KZ308437.1:477218-493877 GCA_000376725.2 Ladona fulva
CATGAAGATATGAAGAAATAAAAAACGCCCTTACCAATAAAGATTGGAATCTTATCCAAACGCCAAACGATGGAAAGAATACCATTCATTACGCGATAGATTACAACTTATTTTGCGTCAAATGCTAGAAAATGTAATACATTTTGAAACCGAAAAATGAGAATATGAACATATTATTAAGAATGAGCAGAATAGATTAAGAATCCCTGCCACACGCCGGAAGGCGGCTTGCAGGGTACTTATGTAGATGTAGATGAAGAATTATCTGAAATGTAAACAAGAAAAAGCAAAAAGTACACTTTACAAAGATACAAACAAAAAGTGCACTAAAAACCATTGCAGTCGCTGGCGGTTACAATATAAATCCTCTACAAATAATCTAAGCTACAAGAGACTGTAGAAAACTTTAGATACAAAGAACATTATTTTTGCAAACAATCAAGATTTTAGACCAATTTTCTTTACTTCTTTTTTGGGCTTATTTAGCAAATCACCGAGGATATTATGTAATGATATCCAAACTTTAAACAACCAACTGCCTGTAACGTCATAAGCAGCAAATTCCCGCTCCAAACAATCTAATTTGGATCCCGACTTTCCTCATCCCTCACTCCGCCTCGCTCTCGGAGAAATCGTAGGGAAAACTGCCGCGACAAGAAATCACAGAATTATGTCGATTTTTAGTCGGAAACGGAATAAAGAGGACGCCTTAACCGGGTTTTCATTCGGTGATTTCTTTACCTCCGTCTCACGAGACCCTTTCGTCGACGTGAAGATCCAGAGAATGTACGAGGCCCTCGGAGAATACCCCAAGGCCGAAGAATAGGGTCTAACGTGGGAGTCATTTCGAAGGGGTCGCCCATAAAAAATACATTTTTACTTTCTCCATATACGTAACGCTGAGGGAGTGGGGTTATAAAGAATGTGGGCCCGATACTTCGACGCCAATGATATCCGTGGAGTCCCCGTAAGAGGTGCGGTTGGTGCCGCGATTTTGTTGATTCTGCGGCTGCATTTTTCGAGGTGTCCGATACGAATACTTTACGATGTTTGGCAGATAAAATACTGCTGAAATACTGAAATTTTAGGGAAAATATATAAAACGAATAAAAACGATGATAATAATAACAATAACAATAATGATGGTGATGATAATGATGATGATGTTTGTTGATGATGATGATGTTGTTGATGATGGTGATTATTATGATGATGATGATGATAATACACAACCTCGATATCTGCATGGTCTCTTTGGCATATGCATACAATAATTTTCAAATGCAACTTCAATAATATGTAAAGATTGTTCTGATTGGAATATTATGGTTTCGTAATCATCACGTGACAAAACAGGCTCCCAGAAGGTATCGTCTTCGAGTGAATGTATTTTCAAAAACGTTTTAATAACTTATTTATACCGGATTCCTGTTACCATATTTAATTTTTCATTTTCCTTTTGGTAATGGATAGAGGAAAATTTAATTTTCGTTCACTTTTGTTTTCCTCTTTTCCGTGGCTGTTATAATATAAGATCTACAAAGGTATGAGTGATTCTGAATGATGGCATTTTAGTAACTCTTCATTTAATGCCATTAAAACTTTTATTCATAGGGTCATTGTGCCGCAGTTACGTTGAATATTTCAATCTATAGCATTCTAGCATAAAGAGGGTAGCAACGGCAAATATCTATGTCTATGTGAATACCCTGCAAGCCGCCTTTCGGCGTGTGGCAGGGGGTGCATGCACCATGACTCCATTTCCCTAATCGATTACTTTCGCGTAACGTTCCCGGAAAAAATGAGTTCTTGAATCGATTGGTTCCAGCATCTATTTCCCTGATCTTTCTCGCAGTATCAGAATGGCCTATTTAACATGGTGGACGCATTATATCGGCTACATCATCTCTGAACGTGCTTTCTATAAATGTATCCAGTAAATCAATCCTTTCTTTAAATCTTGTAAAGATTTCGTCCCTAAGCATCGGAGTAACGCTCACTAATTTATCGTAGCAATTCTTCCGCTGTACCTTTTCTAATACCAGAATACAAGACTTATTGGCAGGGTCCCATACACTACACGCATACTCAAGGTGAGGTTTAACTAACGCGAGATAACATCGCTCGCGAACTTTTTCTTCGCTCCGACCGACTATTCTCTTAACGAAGCCGAGTTTCTTAAGTGCTTTTCCAAATATGTTATCGATGTGGGTACTCCATGTTTGTACCTCACTCCTCATCTCTTCTGGTTGCCTCATTCCCTCTGAAGAGCTTTCGGTAACTAATGGATGAGGGAATGAGGTTCCAATCGGGCTGATGACTCTTCAGAAAGATAAGATTTAAACCGTGCGTGATTATCTGATATAAGTACAGAGAGATTGTTTACGTATGCCGTTACTAGGTAATGGGATACAATACTATATGTGTATTACCTTGATTTGCACATTGGTATAAGCTCTGCAGCTTCAGCTTTACAATCAGAATAAAACGTGAAAAGCACGTTCTTTTTATTTTCGCCTAGTCCCGAAAAACAACGTTAATCTCCACGACGCCAAAGCCCTGGAGTATAATATAGCCTCAAAGTTTTGTTTGAAGTAGTCTGCGATATAAATCTCGAGAGCGGCAAAGTTGTTTGTCGCCATGGGAGCGTTTCAATAACAACGCGGCTCTATTTATGAAATGCCGAACTTTTGTTGAGAAGCACGAGCTGTTTCGTGACGAAACCCGCGCTGGAGGATAAAAATTAGAGGGAGAAATCGCTGTAAAGTGGTCCTCGGTCCAAAGTCGGTTGTTTCTAATCTAATCTCGGTCGAGAAGAACAAGGCTTACAGGTGGAATTAAAGTTTTCTGCGTGTTTTATTTTGTGTGTGGGACTTTGAAATTGGAATGAGAGGACGTGGAAATGAGCAATGACCTTTCAGTTTAGATATACGTATGGAAATGAATGAGTCCACCGGGAAGTATGGTTCGACTCTTTTAATATGATAATGCATACAGCTATTGCAACGCGTGAATTTCAGAAAAAGTATGGATTCCATTTGTAATTCGTCGGGGCATGCATGGAGAAAGTAATCGAATTTCCCTGGGCTCTAGGAATCTACAAAATGATATAATTTGATGACACTTCGGATAAAAGGACAAACGTTTTGGCTGCCTGTACACATTTTTAAGCGTGGTTATAGCCATGAAATAGATGTTTAAGAGCCTATAAATAGCATGAAGCCACAACATCCACAATGTGGACTTGTTCCCATTATAGCATTCTATCTCAGTGAGGAAAACAAACTGCCTCACTCCTCATTTTGCCTAGTTACCTCAGACCCCTCTCCGAAGCTTTTCGTAGCTAATGGGGGTGGGAATGAGGTTCACAGCAGCCTTCGGGGTGAATACAAACAGACATACGCATGTATAGGACAAGTCACTCTAATAGGTTGTTGCAATTATACTATGACCGGCAATTACAAATCTACATCATAGTTAATTACAACTACAACATTTTACATTTTATAACCATTCTACATTACCTAGCAATAACAAATATACATTACTTTTCCTTTACCAGTTGACAACATTATAACACGTGACGTTTTATTTCAACTATAAAACGTTACATTTTATTATAATAACATATTATATTTTTACATAAAATTTTACACAGTAATCTTATGAAGCATGTTTTTTATTCTCAAATTTTTACCAAATTGTAACTTGTTAATATATTTTTTTAAAGTGTAATTCTATATTTTTTAGTCTTATTATAACATGAAGATATGAAGAAATAAAAAACGCCCTTACCAATAAAGATTGGAATCTTATCCAAACGCCAAACGATGGAAAGAATACCATTCATTACGCGATAGATTACAACTTATTTTGCGTCAAATGCTAGAAAATGTAATACATTTTGAAACCGAAAAATGAGAAATCAGACTTCTACCTTTACCACCATAAATTTGTTCTACGACCATGATTTCGACCCCTTGAGTAATACTTGGGTCCTTGGTCCATTGTGACGACGACGATGATAAAAATAATAATAATATTTTTTGATGATAATAATGATTTATTCGAAATTCTGCTTATACATTAGCTCAAACCAGTAGAGCAATATTTACATTTAAAAAATATCGCATACTTTTGGTAATAATGATAATAATAATATAATGCGACTTTATAATATTGAATCTACCATTATAATGACTATGGTCGTAGGATAAACTTTCTGTGGTAAAGGTAAAAGTGTGATTTTTCACTTTTCTTCCGCATGGAAAACTACCTCAAAGTCGAGGTCGGTACCTATATTCCAAATTTTGAAACTAAAAAATACTTTTTAAATGTAAGTAAATGTTTCGTCGAGAAGCAATTAGTATAAAATGTTATCGGTTTAGATCGCCTGTTTATTTAAATCAATTGAAATGAAGGAAATAAAATACCGTTCTCTGATGATAGGTAGTTTTCTAGTTAATAATCATTGTAAAAGGGTGAAAACATCGCGTCGAAAGACTTCTTGGGAATGGACAGGATACGCAAGTTCCACAAATACCCGTACCATTCAAAATGAATGGTACGGGTATTTGGCCTGGGTGCCAATAGCTGCGTAGTAATAACTATTGCTAATAGTAACTGCGACCCAGTGGAGGCAACATGCCCTGAATGGATGACATAACAATTACAGTGATTTTGATTGTTGTTTCCGAGGAAACATTACCAAATCAAGTGTAATTCCACCCCGATATTGCTGAGCAACCCGACGGCCCCTTTTGTGTGAAGAAAGGGCTTCAGGGTGTTAAATCTGGTTACCCCTGCTCCCAATTAATTGCCCCTTCCGTTCCGCCGAACTGGAAACCCTTTATTAGAGAGATGACGGCACAATTTTACCACGACTGGGTGACGTCCCGTCGTATTGTTAGATCAGGGCTTTTAGAGCCATCGGGGAAAGTAATCCGGCCGACCCTAGTAAATCGCCCCTGCAGTGCTGAGCTTGCGAAAAAGTAATGTCCCGATAATGCGGTCCCGGCCCACATTTGGATTGTCACTTGGATGGCCCCAAATTCTGCAGTAGCGACAGTTTACATCTCCGCGAGTTTGGAAAGTGGTGTCCTTGAAGGAGTGGAGGTAATAGCCATCGCCCAGTGGGAGCCATTTTCTGCAAATTACGATCCCCAGCCCGTGAGATGCCCGTGTAACCTTAATGGAGTCGAAACTTGGTGAGATTTGGGGATAAAAACTTCTAAGTGGGACAGAATTGCGATGAGGAGTAATACAGGCGTTCGTGGAACAGTTTTTGAAAGCTGACGAAAACTCTGATAATCCTTCGTAGAAACAGTTCGTTCCAACATGGAGGCCACGTAGTTTACAAAAACAGTTCATTTGTTTATTTATTATACTCGTGTACTTACTATTATTTATGTTTTTTGATGTTATTTTCTTTTTAATAGAATAGCATGTACACGTCGTTGATAGAAACGCGCTATTTCATTGTTACGCTGTTTTACATGCTTTTGCTTTAATTGTTGGTTGTTTACGCCTTCATTGTTGGTTGTTTGTCTTCATTGTTGGTTGTTTATGCCTTCATTGTTGGTTGGTTACTCCTTCATTGTTAGTTGTTTATGCCTTCATTGTTGGTTGTTTATAGAAACGACGGTAAACAACTCACAGCGCTTCGTTGATTCTAGGAAAGGTTCCAATGCACTGTAATTTAAAAGCAGACGGGCACCGTTAAAATTGAAAATCCTTCAGAAAAGCCGTGGGAAATGCGATTAGTTCTTCAAAACATATTCGGTATAGAGGTTAAGGCGGAAGAAACATGAAGATGTTTCCATTTCCGCGAAATAAACAAGCAGTTAGTAGAAACCAATTCTTCTTTATTTTATGATTTTATGTATTAAGATTCCATAAAAGCTTATTTTTTTGTATTACAACTGACAATTGCACATCGATGATAAGAAAAATCATAATAATTCATCTACAAATTCTTCTAGCGATTATGTCAACCATTTCCTAACCTTATCACGTTCAAATGCTTCCAAGGTAATCAATGTATTTAAAGTACTTTCGAAAGACACAACTGAAGGTTCCGTCACACAGTGTTGGGAAAAATCTTACTTCAAAAACTTCGAGCAGAATATTTTTTCTAGAGCAACATCTCAGTGCAAAAAAGATTCTGAAACAATTTTGTAATCACTTTCATCGCATCAAATTTCGGTTCATCGTGTTTAGGTGTGTGTGTTGTGCTAGAAGAACAATAGAATGCAGAAACATTCATTTGAAGTACTAACTTAAACCGGTGGTTAAGCCACTGTATAATGAAGTATTAAAAAAAACTGGTGCTATGAATCTGATTTATTTTCAGGCTAATGTTTTAGAATAATAAGGTAAGTTTAAAGGTATTTATTTTATAAAAGCCATCAAAGTCACAGTGTTTATCACAAAAAATGAAAGCCAATGAAAATTCGAAATGAAGCAGGTCTTTTGAGAAAAATGGTTATTCGAAACAAAAAATAAAATATAGTTTATGACAATTAAGTAAATGATTGAAGATAAATTGGAATAATTCAGAATTTTAATGAGTTTATGAGAAATGTCGCTATAAAAGAAGAAACATCAGGGAAAATTTTCCTACATATATAGCTTGATGTAGAAAAGTAAAATGTGCCAACATGAAAAGGTTTGTGATTATTTTTGAAATAATTGAAAGTTGGATTGGGTTCGCACGACTTTCGTAAGTTAATTGCAAATGAATTTATTCATTTTAATTTATTTAATCGATCCTAGATCAATCCAACCTAAATCCAAGCTGATTCCAACTAACCAAAAACATATATTAAAGAAGGTTTAATTGTTTCATACAGTCGATACTTAAAGTGGCCAAATTAATTTCGCTGTATAATTTATCACGCTGAAATAGAATATCTTTCCGAGATGGTCATTTAGTACGATAAAGAACTTGTAGATTCGTGTAATCCTTTTGTCATTAATCAAAGTTTTGAAATACGGAATAGATAAGTAATATTCTACCACCTTTCAGAGAAGAGACGTTATTAAACCATTAACACATTTATATTCATTTGATCATTCCATTTAGCATTACAAATTACACTATACTGAAATGCTTTAGATTTTTCTCTGTGTGTTATTTCATGTTATTACAAAAGCAGTCACCCCCCGTAACCATGGTGATCAATTTTATCAACTTACATACCTCATAAAACATAACTCACTCAGGCGGGAAAAGGTGTTCGAGCCCCACGGCCAAATTAATGGAAGCACTCGTGTAAAATGGGTAATTATGGAGGTTCACAAAAAACGCTCGTAATTTAGTTAAAAAAAGAAGAAACGATCAGCGCAGGCACTTAGGACGGCGAAGCGAGATTTTCAGGGATTCTTGGATCCGAGCCAATGAAACTTGAAATGAAAGCGTCATCTGGAACTCTTCCCATTGTGTCAAACGCCCATGAGAGTGTTCGTTCCGTGTAGATTTGTCTATTCATCCCGACTCTTTTTTTTCCTCTACTTTTTATCGCGCGAATGCGAGGATTTTTCCGCGGATAACACAGTTTTACGCAGTATTCGGAGCGCATGAGGTGGATTGTGGTACATCTCGTATTTCGAGAACGCTCTTAACCCTTTGTATTTTATGGATTCAACGCAGCAGGTGCTAAAATTATATCGTTCGACTCCTTTGCTATTCGGCAAATTAGCAATTCATGCGATTGATCACATAAGGTTGTTTCTGTTTTAAATGAAGTTCTTGAAGGAAATTTTTAAACGAATACCGCATTGCGACCTGTTCTTTTTGTATCATCGGAGCATTTCATCCTTTTGTTCCATTTATTTCAGTCTTTTTACCGCGGTTTCCGTATATTTGAACACGTATGAATTTGCTTACATAAACAAATTTCCTGCACACAAAGTTACAGCCGTTGAACATTTACTACTCTACCATGACTTGTATTATACACTACTTTTCAAATGTTGTTGTATTATTGTAAATGACATTTATGTGATCTCTCTGATATGCCGTATATAACCGCAGCTTGTTTCAAAATGGGTCAATTCTGTGGAATAAATGAAGAAAAAAGAATGACTTGCAGACTACGTCCACTAGTCTCGTCGAGTCATAGACTCTTTCAAACCTTAAAACTCTTTAAATAAAATGTGTAGCGACAAAAATAGAATTAAAATTTTCAAAGGATTTGCTATATGGAAAAGAAAAGTACGTTGAAATTAATTTTGTGAAATATGTTGGCTGTTGCTTGGATACCGACAATTCACAGAAAAATGTAATATAAACAAAAATTATGATAAAAAAAACGTGGGTACAAGAGAAACTTTTCGTATTTTGCCTCTTTTGGCAAGAATGGAAATGGATGCGGCTTAAACGAGAAAATGGCTGCTAATAGATGCTCCAAAACAACAGCTGTTTATTCGTTGCTAAAACAATCCGTTGCTACAACATTCAGGTATCATCTTGATGGCTCGATATTTCCCAATATATAATTACAGAAATATTTAAAGCAATATTATCATTATCCGAGGCAAATATAATCATATTTAGCGCGTTTACGAGGAGAATGTTCTATGTGTGAATGATATAGCTGTGATTTACCTAGTCACCGTTACAACTTTAGCTATTGACATTTACTGCTGAAGATTTTTTCTAGTTTTCATGAAGTAACTCGAGCACTACATGCTCTCCTGCTCCAGTTATATTAAAATTATAGGATATATGATTCAGATTAAGTGAAATGGAAATATCGTGCTTAAACTGCTAAATAAAAAGTTAATAATAGATTATTTAAATCGTTCAAAGAATTGCTGGAAATATACACTGTTTATACTTTTATCAAATTTCTAGCGCTGTCCTTTTTGCTAGGAATCCAAAGACCTGAATCCTTTCTTATTAGAAAAATTTCCAAACTGTCGCAAAATTATCAGAATCAGGGTCGGAAAAGAGGGGGATTCCATGGATGCCTATTACCCGGGCCCACAGTTTAAGAGGGTCCCATTTTTAAAAAAGGTAACTTCGTGAATTCGTAGGGAGCAAACAATATTTCCATACGAAAGGCTGTTCTTTCAGGTATCATCCATTATTTATTAACTAAAGCTTATCATAGGGGCAGAGGAAACGGAGAGGGGGCCCCAGGGAAATTTGCACCCGGACCTCTTTGGTAGATGGCCGGCCCTTATCAGAAAACAGAGAATTTCGAGTATGTTGACGAAATGTAAAATATATGTTTGCAAGTTATGAGCTTACGTGTGTCATTATAGCTCTTTTCTTGTCTCCAAGGAGATCTAATATATTTTCGGTATTAAGGAGAATTCGGAAGAAGTCGGAGGGTTTTCAATAATCGCGATATCTTTCGCCAGATTTGCTCTGAGTTGGGTTTTGTAGTACTAACAACTGCACTATTATCATGAGTAATCTTGGAAATATTATTCATCTACCTGTATACATTACAAAGTATAGAGTCAATTTTTTTTCTTGAAAGTCTCTAGATAACACGCTGGGTTTGGTTGGGTCTCGCTAAATTACCGTTTAATAAAATGTAAGGTTTCCTTTATGACCCGATCCTATCTACAACTGAATCGCTGCGTTTTTCCGTCGATGGACGCCGTTGAACTTTGCGAAAGGCCTTTAATCTACCGGCGAAAGTAAAAATATTTTCAATCGATATTTTATTTTATTATTTCCGTGAAATACTTTCCAACTCTTGGATTGTTCCTCATGGAATTAGAACTTAACGATTTATTCAGCTCAAAGTTGTCTTCGATGGAATTTAAAGTCAATAGGGCATAACTTTTATCATAATAACAAAAGAAAGTTGTTTTCCGTAATCATATTAGCCTGAAAATTCTGGCTTACTCGTGAAACATGTAACGGTAAAACCAGTCTATTGAAGTGTATAAAAGTCCTTTTTTTTGTTAACTTACCATATTGTAATCGGTGGGTACATTTTTCCCAATGGCACTGAATTGCGAACGTATATATCATTTAACTACAAAACACTTGTGGCAACCCATCACTGATTATTTTGTTTATAGCGAGGCATGGCAACGTACCATTGTTTACCTTGTTTATAGCGACGCGTGGGGTATTGTTAGATTGTTGAAAATGAAAACGAATACGAACTTAAGAGTACGACGAGAAATATTGAGTATAAATGCTATGAATATTCTGTTACTCGTTGAATAACATATTCATACAAAGATTTGTGGAATACTTTCATGTATATGTACAAGGAGTGATCAACAAACTACGCTAGGAGTTCTGTTTAAGAGTGCTCTTGCGCTAGTAATATTTGAAGTAAAAGAAATGTGTGTGTTATCAAATTACTATTTTTTTCCAACTGTGCACATTTTCATCCTGAAATGGGAAAATTACGAAATGCGTTACATAAAGATTCAACCGTCACTACTCTTAGTATTTCATTATCCCCTCCAATGCGATGCACGATGTATGTTGTGAGTAATCCCTCATTGGACTATCTTCTGCTCATTTCCGCAGGACTTATTGGTCACCCTTTCAACACTCCTTCGGGGCTCCATCTACGAGAAGCTTCGATGGACATTCAAAATGTACGATATAAACGGCGATGGATGCATCACGAGGTCTGAGCTTTGTGATGTAGTGGTAGCGGTGCATGAACTAATGGGACGTAGAGCACACCAGGTGAGATACGCAGCAGAACCAATTTACATAACTAATCTTGCCGATGAATGTTTATTTTGACGTTGTCCATAGAAACGCCCGTGTTTGGCGCTTGTTCTACCACAGAAACATCATCAAAAATGGCAGAATCGAAAGATTTTGGTGCATTAATAAAATTTTCTTTCAGCATCGAGTAAATCAACTGGAATATATAAAGTGTACGTCATGTATTTAAGTGGAAATGTCTGACAAAAGTGTTGATAAAGGGAACTGTGGAGAGAAATATAAGTAGCCAGCGAATGTTTATTTTGATGTTGTCCTTAGAAACGCACGTGTTTGGCGCTAATTTTATTCCAGAAACTTTCAAAAACAGTAGAATGGAAAATTTTTGATGGATCGACAAGATTCTCTTTTGGTGTCATTTAATGACAGGAATATATATTGGATACTAGGTATTAAATTGTAAAAAGTAGTTCCAAAAAATGGCGATGCCTTTAAATTAATATCATGAATGATTAGTAAAGCAAAGGAACATTTTCGAATATCTAAAAATATCTTCGAAAGGATAATACCAGTGAAATGAAATTAATTAGCTGAAATTACCTTCCCTAGGAGGCGGTTAATGTGAAAACTTTTACTCGTTCAAAAAGACTGTAAGAAAACAATACATTAAGGAAAACAAATAGATTTCCTTGGCTACTTCATAATTTTAACTTAAGTCTTACGAGTATAACTTTCCTTCTGTGCGATAATTTTGAAATTTAATGCGCAATTTTGCTTGTAGCATGCCTACAGAGTATAGATATTTCAGATATTTCAACCGAAGTAACACTATGAAAGTTTTGAACTACCGCATATTTTTCTGACTTGCTTGGTAATGAAAAATAAACTTGCTAATTTACTTTCAGCATGCACCAGGTTCTGAGAGAATTTATTTCGTTTGACGAACGGATTAGTTTCAATATTCCAATTGCGCGATAAATTTCCATTATTCGCATTATTTTCCTCTTTCTATTAGTCCTTTATTACTGGAATCTGCAGTAAGTAACGTATGATTCACTGCACCGCGGAATTTGAGGTTAAAACATTATGGAACCAGGAGGAATGTTAAAATATTTTGTCGAGTAGGCAATGTCTTAAAGAAAGAGTGTGGCATAAATCAGCCACTAGACGTATCATTCAGATTAAGCCAAAAATATAGACACTACGCCTTCAATTTTTTCTTCCATAATCCCAAAATGGATATAAATTTAATTTCAGTCTTTTGAGAGAAAAATGTTCTCATACAGTTACCATAAGTCCATTAGATTGTTTATGTCATTTATTACATTGTTGTTGTCGTTGCTTCTGTTGTTATTATTATTATTACATTAGATTAGATCAGGGAAAGTGGGGAGCGAATCTGAATCTCATTGTAACAAATGAAGAGTAAATCCGATGACAATTGAAATTAATTAACAGAATGTAATTGCAGTACATACATACAACGTAATAATAACACAATTTGTCAATGAGAAATCATAATAATGATAAAAGCAAGCTACAATTCAACGAACGTTTCAAAATTTTACGGACCTCCATTAGGAAGTACGCTTCACTCGAGATTTATAGTCCGTGAATGCGACAGACCTCAGATTCCAGTATATCGTGATCCGAGCGTTCCTTTCATCCTTTCATAAACGCCACCAGTAAGGAAGCTTCGAGTAACCCCGTAGATGGAGATTGTCCCTTAGATAGAGAAAACGTAGCTCTTAAGTTCACGCAACGTCTTGAGGAAGTGGGGATTATCTCTCCCCTGTATTTGGATATGCTTTCATGACTCGAGAGGCTGAAATTAAAATAGGATGTTGGTAACCCTTCAGGGTCGGTTAATAAACTCCTTCAGCAGAGCTAAGGGGAAAGTAATCAGTTAGATATGCACGAAATAAATGTATGCGGGAACTTGTGTAAAATACGAGCTTGCTATTTTTTTATAAATACTTTACACTCATTTTCCTTTGTCTGGCTTAAGAAGGGTTTTCAAAAGCTGGGGATAATTCCCTAGAAGAGAATGGAATAATCTTGTGGTTAAGGTTACCCTTTCAGAATTAATTCTAGCTTATTTGGGAGATGATTTCCAAGGATAAAATAAAATTGTTTTTATTCAAAAGAAATCTGCAATTATGGTTTTTGAGTTGCCAAACAATTTATTTTACCAAGGTCTTGAGCCTGTTTTAGGAAAGAAAAAGTTAGTGTGTACCATTTGTTTTTCTTTTTAAAGTGAATTTTATTTGTATTCTTTTCCATCAATAATTGCAGGATAGTGAACTTTTCAATTAACATAATTGTACATACATAACACATTTAGTGTAATTTTATATATACGTATGTGCATCATTATAGTTAACTGTAATTTTTGGTGTAATACTCTGGAATAATTTCATTCATGAAATTTAGATCCTAATGTATGTGGTTAATATCTTGTTAGATTACCTTCTTCGAAATTCAAAGTTTATAGAANTTACGATCAGTTAATGATACATAGATATAACTCTAATGACTTTCATGTTGACCTCCATATAGAATTCAGCCGAAGGCAAGAAACTGACTTGAAAAGAGACAAAAATCTCCTTAATCTGGCAACTTTCATATCAATCTTGTTATCAATCAGTTTAATTGATTTTCTCCTACATTTATTGAACATACCTGCTTTTACGATCAGTTAATGATACATAGATATAACTCTAATGACTTTCATGTTGACCTCCATATAGAATTCAGCCGAAGGCAAGAAACTGACTTGAAAAGAGACAAAAATCTCCTTAATCTGGCAACTTTCATATCAATCTTGTTATCAATCAGTTTAATTGATTTTCTCCTACATTTATTGAACATACCTGCTTTTACGATCAGTTAATGATACATAGATATAACTCTAATGACTTTCATGTTGACCTCCATATAGAATTCAGCCGAAGGCAAGAAACTGACTTGAAAAGAGACAAAAATCTCCTTAATCTGGCAACTTTCATATCAATCTTGTTATCAATCAGTTTAATTGATTTTCTCCTACATTTATTGAACATACCTGCTTTTACGATCAGTTAATGATACATAGATATAACTCTAATGACTTTCATGTTGACCTCCATATAGAATTCAGCCGAAGGCAAGAAACTGACTTGAAAAGAGACAAAAATCTCCTTAATCTGGCAACTTTCATATCAATCTTGTTATCAATCAGTTTAATTGATTTTCTCCTACATTTATTGAACATACCTGCTTTTATGATCAGTTAATGATACATAGATATAACTCTAATGACTTTCATGTTGACCTCCATATAGAATTCAGCTGGAGGCAAGAAACTGACTTGAAAAGTGACTAAAATCTGGCAACTTATTGGTAATTGAGTTGGGTTGGGTTCGACTTTCTTCATGTCTGTTTCTTCTTGATACACTGGTGACACATGGAATACATATAAATCTGATTTCACCTTTCTTACATTCAGGGCAGAAGTTTGCTTTTTCTAGGAATGCAGGCAATTTTGTGTTTACTCCATGGCACAAACCAATAGCCACAGATCCTGACTACAGCCCTGCTCATTGAATCATTTGAATGTATCAAAATTGCTTTTATTTTCCTAATAGTATTTTGGGATGAATTCAAAACTCAAGATTCAATTCCAATATTCATTAAACATTACCATAGTAAATTATTGCCTCATTGCTTCAATATCAAATTTATAACTGTCACAAGAGATATTATAAATATTAGACTAAAGTAGGAAATCGCACTTGACATTTTCTAATGTCAGTTGCTTCTGTTTGTTTTACAATAAACAGGTATTCATGGAATTAGCATTTGAGAGATTTTGTAATATTAGTGATGGCTATTTCTTTTCCCAAATGATAGCATGATTTGAGAGTTTGATTATTTTCGTTTTTTTTTACAGGTGGAAGAAGACAGGAAGGCACGGGAGCAGGTGGACCGTGTTTTTAAGAAACTGGACCTAAATCAGGATGGTGTTATAACGATAGAAGAATTCATTGAGTCTTGCCTTAAGGTATGCACCATTTATCACAAGGTATTTGCTCCATAATAGGATTTATTCATGTGTGAAATTCTGCATGAATGTCCCATTAGAGAAATTAGATGATTTTCAAAATGTTATTTGTGAGATAATTGCGAAATGACAATACTGTTAACGGCCAATGGTTCTTCATTCTAGATAAATAGTCGTATTATAGAATTACTTGTAGATATATATGTAATCATTTTTAAATGCCAAGGATGATAAGTTGATGTTATATGAGCAATGACTCAGTGGTAAAATCTGGTTTCCATCAGACAATGAGAATAATTGTGGGATTATAAAATGTTTTTGTTGAGGAAGGATAAACGAGATTTCTGCTAACGATATGAAATTCATCCAGCTTAAGCTTATGTTATTGAAGTATTGTATGCAATTATGAATACATTCTTCTGTACAAAGTATAAATGATATGTAATTCATCCAGTTTAAACTTATGATATTGAAGTATTGTACGCAATTATGAATACATTCTTCTGCAAAGAGTAAAATAATTCTGAATTCATAGTGGCCTTTGATATACAACAATTTCTGTTGTATCTTTTGTACACGCTACATATTCTACGTAAAGAATGACAAAACAAAGTAGTACCACTCTTTCCTTTTCATAACATATAATAGCACTATATTTTCGTAAAACTAAGTGTTTTGATTGCTTCTGTGGTGATTCACGAGATGTGTATACTCTTACATAGATAATATATATTGATGTGTAAACTACTAAGATAATATTCAAGTTTTGAACTGACAAAACATAATTAATCTGTAATTTTAGATAGTTCAAACATCTGTAGCATTGAATAATATATCGCATTACCCAAGGAATGAAAATAGAAATAAAAACTAATGTTAACCACCAATCACCATGTTTAGAGAGTCATACCTCATACATCCAAATGGTCAAAATAAATCAAGGGGAAGTTATGGAAGCAAAAGTAATTTCTTATGCTCTTTGGCAAGGCAGCGTGACATCTCTTATAGATGTGAGATACTAATGTGTCTTTTTAATCATGAAATTATAACTCTAGACTAACCAAAAAGCAGTAAATATTTGCCTATAAGAGATAATTATCAATTTCTTTAAGGATACAAAGGATCTCAAGATAAACACACTAACCTAAATACTCTTTCAGTGAACTTTCAATTATCCTGGCTAATGTTGGGGAGAGGAATCACAAATAATAAGAAAACATGGATAATCCAAGCTTTCGATTTTATTTCTCATAATTTTCATAATTATGTAAATAAACAGTTATTTATTATTATTTGCACACATGGTCCATTATTTTTTATGGTTTTGTGGACTCATTAATAGTTTTCTTTATCCGATTCCACATCTTTTTAGTAGCAGTAATGTTATCATATTTGTATTCCCACTGTTCCAGTTCTACTTGTGTTAGATAGTGATATTTATGTGATTTATGTGTATGCTTTTTTTGAGTCCCAGAAAATGTCAACCAATAGTAAAAATTCATGCACAGATAATGTGTGAAATGAATAATCCACTCTTGAGTAAACAGGTGTTCATTGTTTCTTGTAATTCTTTGTCCAAGTATTTTAATAGTTATATAACTTCACTATATTTCAATTTGGATTCGTTCATTTACAAAATACTAGAATAACCAAGTGTTACTAAGTACCAGAAAACTTCATTATAAACAGTACACTACCTTTTGTAGTTTAAATTTGATTAAATTTTCTTTTAAAATTCATTTATTTTCATGAAGTCATCACTTAAGAATATTAAAAAGTTATAAATTACAATTGCAAAAGAGTCCAATGTGATTAACTGATCAAAGTATGAAAGTTCTTGAAATTTATATGGGTATTTAAAGCTGTGGTTAGCAAGAATCAAATTGCTTTGAGTAACATCTTGAAAATTTTAAACATTTTTAATATCAATTTTATGACGGAATTTAGATCTTCACTGAAGATT
>KZ308437.1:495004-529126 GCA_000376725.2 Ladona fulva
TTGAATTTATTAAATTAAATAAAAAGTTATTGACCCCAATGTCACTCCTGGAGATTCAGAAATAAAAATAAGCGATTCTATATTGTTCAGATATTTCAATAAGATGGCCAGCTTACTTTAAGCAGTTACTGCATGATTTTATCATAACTAAACTCCTCTGGGTGTCTCAATAGGGTTTGAAATGAGTCACAATGAATTTTTAGTGCTGAAGTTGTGCAGAAATGTAACAGGTTAGAAGTAAGTTGAAGTATCAGTAAATTTTATAATCTATCACTTCCTAAATACTCTTCTTAAATAATGACAAAAATGTTGCATTCAATTAAAATTTTAGCATATAGCACTGTCTCCTTTTTTATCCTAGCTACTTGCAGATTACAAATCGAAATAGCTTGAAATAATGCACTTTCTAAACTCTTGACCTGACTAGAGTCTAGCAGCATGAGTTGGTTCCCAGCAGCAGAAATATTTTTTCTTTAATAGCTTCCTGCAGAAAGAGTCGCATGTTTGATCTCANGAAATAGCTTGAAATAATGCACTTTCTAAACTCTTGACCTGACTAGAGTCTAGCAGCATGAGTTGGTTCCCAGAATATGCAGAAATATTTTTTCTTTAATAGCTTCCTGCAGAAAGAGTTGCATGCTTGATCTCAGTTGTTGCTGTAACTACTTAATATAAGTTGGCAATAGATGGAGCTTGAAGAAATAGAAATCTAATAATAGCTAAATATCATCATTGTGATATTAATCATCATTAGATGATCTCATGAAAATAATGAGATGAAAGATGAATGAGAAAAAAACTACTAATGTGAGACTTTTCTATAAAGAGAAACAATTCCTGTAATTTACTTTTATCAAACTGCTTCTTAAACTTTAATTTATGTTAGAGAATAAACTGAATTTGAAATTCTATAGTACGTTTTGTGATTAACATATGAAACCACTCTCCAAAACATATGATATTGTTTTTATGATGTACTACACTCACATTTATACTTGTCATTCACTTTCACAAATTCAGATAGATCGTCATATATTTTCCTTTTCTTACCAAACCATGTATATCTCTTTTGCATGGGAAGCAAAATTGCCTTTAGACTAGCAAACAGCTTTAAGTAAACAATTAGTCTGAACGCATAATTATGCTGTTCATAACTTCCGTTGATTTTTATGATCATGTATAATCACTCTCATTTCAGAATCTTCAAATTCAAACAGGAAGGACTCTTTTCTGTAGATGATTGTTGTTTACAGGGGTTTGTGGTTGCTGTATCAATCACTTTTAGCAAGTTTCTTAGTAAATTCTTTTTATAATGGAGCCATTACATATGAGGGTACATCTATGAACAGAAACCAGCAATATATCAAAATTAATTTGATGTTCGAAGGCATGACTTTGCGGAAAGACATTGCAGGATGAAAAGAAACTTCGTAGTTTTCCACAACGACTTAAATTGGTGACCAGTATTGTAAGCATACTTACATCTTCAGGCTGAAGCAAACTTAAAACTTCAGGCTGTTGATATAAGTGATCCAACACCAATCCAAACTGATCACCAATGAAAGTCCCTGTGGAAAACTATGAAGTTCTTTTCATTCTGCAATATATCAAAACTATGAATGTTGGATAGTGACAAAATTATACCCTTGTAAACTATACTCTTGTAAACTACCCTTGTACCCTTATAAACTAAATTGTAAACTTGTACATTCCAGAATAGTAAACATATTTCCTAAACATTTAATTTAAATTTACAGGTTGATTAGACACTGAATGTAAAGTATCTTTAGATATAGAGTCAGTTAAATTTTTCATCTGGGCAGGCATCTGGCTAGAAAGAATTGTCAAAAAGTTTTAACATCTCTAGGACATTAGAAGAGTATGATTTGGTATAGACATTACATATTTAAGTAAGGAGTTAGTTGATCAAATTTCGACAGATTTCTAAATCTGTTAGGAAGGTTAAACTTAGAGCATTGAACCAAGAATCCCATAAAAACTCCAAAGGATAAACAGGCAAGAGAAGAATCTGGGGAGGCAGGGACAATCTGAATCTTCAACTTGACAAGAATCTTAATTAATTAATAATCATAGAATCTTAATTTTGAGAGAGTATAAAGACTTTACACTCTCAAGACAAGTGATTTCCCTGGCTAGACTCTGATAGTGCTAAAGTTATATTATTTATATAAGTTGCAATTATGGTTTTTGAGTTGCCAAACAATTTATTTTACTAAGGTCTTGAGCCTGTTTTAGCAAGGAAAAAATTAGTGTGNAAGGAATATAGTTTTTTCTTGCTTTAGCTTCTTTTTTATCATTTTTGATTTTACTTTCTGAAAGTAAGTATGATCTTCTTTTATTTACATTGAAAATTTACAGCTCAAGGCCTTCAAGGACATAAATCTTCGGTTCTGAAAAGAACTCTATCACAATTTATTTAAAAATTATCAGAACTTTATTTCTCTAAAAGAGTTGGGGCTAGAAATGTTGCTAAATATATGTTATCTTATTCTGTCACAATACCTCATTATATTGCTAATTTTATTAACCTGGATTGTTTATAGCTAGCTTTTTTTACCATTTGCAGTGGGTTAATGAGGTTTGAATGCTCACAATATTGGGAAATCCTTGTATGACCAGATGTTGAAAATCATTTCCTATCAAACCCCCAGCTATAATAAGCTATCTTCATACATCAAATCAAAAACAATTGTTTTATTTTGAGATTAATGCAAGGAACAAAAAGGCTCAACACACTACTGTAGATAATTGTGCAAAACAATTTTAGGTGTTGATATGAATGAGCTGACAATGAAAACTTTCTCTGAAAACTGAAAAATATGAGTTACGAAAACTGAAATATGATTTCTCTTGGCCTATTCCTATACCTTGTGAAGAACTTGCTTGTTTCTATAACTTGGAGAACTAAATTGGCCCTAACTTTGTAATATTGCCTTGGAAAGGGGTTTGGGATAGATTTTCAGGAAGTCTCAAGTTATCATAAGACCAAAAGGAAAAGGGTTTAGGTAACTTGACATGATAAGGCATGCACCCAGGAAAATTCCCAAGAAGAAACAGACATGATAAAAATCTGATGGGACCTGATTTATTTGGATCCCTTATTAGAATTATATAACCAATGAAAGTAATGCATGCAGGTTTCCACAGTGCTGGTTGCTTGAGGTCTTCATTCTTTTGAGTCCCTTTGCATTGATTTTTCTTGTTGTTTTGTCCATTATCCTGTAGGCATCTTCAAGAATTTAGGTTTCTTTATCTATAACTTTGAAAATTAACGTTTAAAATTTGAAATAACTCACATCTAAACTTGGGAATAACTTTTAATGAACTTCATCTATACTCTTCAGGTCACTTAGAACTAAACCCACATAATCTAATCATTATTCATCTATTAACCTTAGGATGAGAGATGTGAGTTAAACCTTGGAAGAAAAGGCATGCACCATGAAACCAATCCATTTAACAGAGTGGGTTTGACTCGACTAGTTTTTTTAGAGGTTAAAATACCTACCCAGAAAGTGGGAGACCAGGGTTTGAGTCCCAGTTGTGTCAAAATTTTACACTTCTATTTATCATTGGCATTTAAAGATAATTTTTAGCATGATTCTCCAATGAAAAATTTTTTCAACAACAACTTGATTGAGGGAACCTTTTTCGTTTTTCTTTTGGTTGGGGATAAAGAAAAAATGTATCTTTTTTTAATTAATTTCCACACAGTCCTATTAATGGCTATGATATTACGAAAGCCACTGAGGTATGAATAATGCTGAGAAATGACATTCGTTCTGGCCATTGCTTATTTGGAATACTTTGAAGAAAGTTATTCATAGGATCATTGTGCCACACTCTATGAGCAGGTTTAGTCCACTTGTACCATTTTGGCACAGTGAGAAAGGTAAGGGTAGGTACCTCATTCCTAATTTTACCCAGTTTTCTCATTCCCACTCCAGAGCTTTCGGTAGCAAATGGTAGAGGGATGAGGTTCAAACCTGCCTTTGGGCTGAAAAATGTGCAGACAAATCCATGAAACAAGGAGCGTAGCTAGGGGCATTGCCTATGGGGGGATTTAAAGCAAGGGAGTAAACAGCACATTGCCTTCAGTCCAGGGGCAGGAGACATTCCAACCAAAATTCGATGGAAATGGAAACTGATTTATGTATACCCTTCGAGTCTTCAGTGGTGTTTGTATTACATATATGCGAAAGGCCATCCTCTCTTATATCGTTGGCTCTGTTCTCATGGGGGGGGGCGGGTTTGAACCCTCAAACTTACCCCTTTGGCTCCGCCTCTGCATGCAACCCTATCTAATGCCACACTTTATGTCTTTCAGGACGAGGTCATTACCAGATCTCTTCAGATCTTCGACTCGGCGCTATGATCTAAGGCCTCAGACGCCCCCAGGAGCGAGGCCCCTCGCCGCACCGGGGCGTCGACGGCAGACTGGAGAGAAGGGCCTCTTTGGAGGGAAGGGTCTACGAGGAGGATGCTCCTATCGGTGGCCCCGTCCCTCGGAGGCTCGGCGGCCGGCGGGGCGGCCTTCGCGGCCCGACTCGAGGAGCTACTGCGGTCAGAGTGGTCCTCGTCCTTGTGTTTGCTGGGAGCCGGATGAGGTCGCCTTCCGATCGCGGGACATAGTCGTCGTAGGCATTATTTTCGCGCGAGAAAAAGATGGCGGCGGGGCGCAGTGTTCGTAGGTGCTTCTTTTTCGTGGCAGTTTGATGGCATAGGAGAATCGCGCGTAGGGATGTTTTTAGAAACTTTCGAGGGAGGGAAGAGGAGGTGAGAAACGAGTGAGGGACGTCGTCCTCAACTGCTGTGAAGGGAAAATTTCGATACGAAACCGCTGGCGGCCATCTTGGGTGCGTGTTCCGAGCGCCGAGATGTCTTCTGAATTGTGAACGAAAGTCAATATTAAAGTACGGCGAGTGAGAGTGAGCGCGTGAAAGACATGTGTGTGCATGTGTGTCAGGGACTTAAACAAATGAAGGACGATATCCAGAGGCTTCGAGAAGGAGGAGATATGTTACCGAGTTGTGTAAAATTTCCCTAAAATTTTCTCCTTTAACTTTTTTTTTGAAAGTGTCTAAGACGTAATAGAAAGCTGCTGATAGGAGTAATTGGCGCTTCCAAGAAACGGCTTTCTCCCAAAGTGTGCACTGCCACAACCTCTTTTTTCCTTTTTGCTTGGAGTGGACAAGATGTCGGATGGACTCGCCGTGGGTGGCGACATCATCCGGATCCTTAACAAAGTATTTGTACGCGCCGTCTTTTTTCAAATGATTCCGCTCGTTAAGCAAAAAGTAACGAAGGTGCCGGGTAGCGGCGCCCAGGTAGCGAGTTTTAAAAAAGCTTTTGGACACGGCTCGTGACAGTTGCTTCCTGCGGAATGTTTCGTCGGCATCTCCGTCGACTCGTGGTGTTCTCCCGTCGGCTCTTCTCGAACAATTTTTTTCCCCCAATTTCCGGAATTCTTTGATCTTCATTTCGATGTTTCCGTCGCTAGCGGGCTTTCTACCCTCGCTTCGGAACGTGGCGGTCCCTTCCTCTGAGTTGGAGTTACGTGGAGGACCCGACCGCGACGCAGGGGATGCCCTGCGAGGAGCCACACCAGAGACCAAGGATGCCGTCACCATCACGGGCGAATTTTTTCTAATCAAACGGAATTTTGCGAGTTTCTTACATTTGCGACCTTTTCTTACCTTCTGAAAGTAATGAAGAATAATTTGGATCCCTCCTTACGTCTTTAATTTAAAGCGCTTTAAAAACTGCTTGGCAGTCATCCTCAGCGGATTTTAGGAGATGGAGATTTCAATAGGCGAATTCCACAGATTTTCGAAGACGGAGATTTCAATCGGCGAATCGATGCTGAGGATGGCTGCCTTGCGGACGAAATAATGGTTTCCCTACGACAAGTATGAGGACCGAATCGTCAACACTGGAAAAATGGTAACGATGACCGGTGGAAATGTTGCGACGATGGTGTAAGTTTGAGCGATTGTGGTCGTTGGAAGTGTTTGAAGGTGTTCACTGGATCATTGCCACGCCGAGAAGTTGTGCGCCAAGCCGCGCTTTAGCCTTTGAAAACACGTCTGGAAAGATATGTCGGAGTTGCTCCTTAAATGCAGAGCTTTTGTGGTTATTTTCGGTTGTTTCTGTCGCCCTCGATCTTTTCGCTGACTTCCAGAAGTATTAGTACAGTTGAGAATCATTTTCAAACCTTAGCTCCTTCATTTCGACTGGTAAACATTTCGAAAAACACTCCGACTTCCAAATATCATTTCTCAAACACGTTGTTCCCCTCTTCGGGCCGTTTATTTTAGCCCCAAAGTGCTGAGAAGCTAAAAGCTCTCTTGATCTAAAATAGGGCTGCATTTAGAGGCTACAAATAAGCTCGTTCTACATTACAGCTGCAGATTTAAAAGAATGGTTATTCCGGTAGACTGTGTTATTCTAGAAGTCTAGATAGCTACAATATAGGAGGGGAAAGTGTTGCTTTGGTTTAGCTTTTAACATTACAGTGAGGCTTTCTCAAATTGGAGTAGCAGTTAGGTACTTTGGTCCTTGAAATTTTTTAGACCCCTTCAGAAAATGGAACATGGTCTTGAGTTATAAAATCTAAGGCATGGACTGCAGGAAATTGGTTTGTTAATATATTACGCATCGTAGAAAAGAATTAGCAGAAACAGAGGAAAGTCCTGAGCACTAATTGGATGTTTTATTCATTAGAAAGAAATAGCGCTCTTGGTTTTTGCAGGGCGGACACAGTCTCCAAGTATTTCATTTAAACTGGATTGAAAGGGCTTCAGCGTATTGATGAAACTCTGATTAGAAATGTCAGAGGTAAGGAAGTCGAGTGAAGAGCTCTAAATTTGCAGCAGTTCCGTTTCCAAACCTATTGCCTTGTTTTGACAGATCCTGGGAAGGGATCGGGTGGCATACCGTTATTTTTCAATCAAGAGAGAATTCAATGTTGAAGATACTAAATGTGAGGTTTTTGCTTGAAATTTGGTGACAAAAAAAACCATTTGTAGATGCGATATCGATTCTCGTGTAATCTCTTTTTTTACTCATGAATTTGTATATTTTGTTTGTAGGATCGAATCACAAGAAAAATCAATCTTAGAATGTTCTTACAGTTGTCTTTTTTCATAAATGTGTACTAAACATTCCATATTCGGTGTGATTCTTTTGCTTGAGGCCGTCGTTCATGCCATTGGGTTCAGGAGGAAATGAGTGACGATTTTCTTTCCTGAAAATTTAATGAGTTCGAAGATATGATTCCAAAGGTAATAACTAATTAATAAACTTTGCGATCGATGTATCACTGACAATATAGTTGTATTGATATTCGTTACCATTGGAACTATGAAAACAAAAACTACATTTTGCAAATATCTACTTACCATGATGTCTACAGCTGCTTTCCTGGCATCAGGAACAACTTAACCCTCCGGAAAAACAAAAATATACGTTGAAGATTTGTTATTTGTTTTTGCATTCTAAATATAATGGCTTAGATTAGGAACTGTACCACCGAAATTCAGTCAATTGCCATCGAGATTACGAAAAAGTTACATCTTAACATATTTTTTTGATAAAGATACACCCATGGACTTATTTGTGGGCCAAACGATGATACATGGCCTTGTTTAACAAGAGGAACTTCTAAACTCAATGCTGTATCTTCAAAGGACGTTTAGAGACGCTTTACTCGTTTCCATGGTAACGCGAAGAACACCATCGTGTAGCCTAGAAACGATGTACGCATTTCTTCTACACAATTACACTTTGTCATCTTGCCGTTTACTCGTTTCCATGGTAACGCGAAAAACACTATCGTGTAGCATAGAAACGATGTACGTTTTTCTTCTACACCATGTCTTCCACCTTCGGTCAAAAGAATAATTTTCTCTCGAAAGAGCCTGATTCGATCCTGGGAACAAAGTTATCACTGAAAGAAATCGATCTTAATATGACAGAAAAATGGATCGTCAATCACTTCTGGCGAAGAGAAGTTTGCTTCATACGCGGAAAAGTCAGAAACATTTGAAAAGTTCCCGGAATTCATCTTTATCACCTCTGGTATGTTTTTAGTTTAATGAAACTAAAGCCACCTTGTCCTGTGACGCATTTCAAAAGCTCAAACCAAAGTTTCGTTAACCTGATACCTGATAATGAAACGTTAACCAGCAATTATCATTGTCTGTATCGGAGAATTCAATAAAAGGAAATATCGCTAAGAGCAGCTCTCTATATAAAGATCGAGTTTCTGAGAATGTGAGGCAATGTAATTTTTACAAGCATTCCACGCGTGACTTCCGATAAAAATCAAAAATTCTTTCAGTGTAGTAAACTCTTGATTTGAGGCAGTTTTTGGAATATTTCTAACTTCTTCAGGAGAAAACATCGGTCAATCCTTAACCGTATAAAGAAAGATTGAGCCAATGGAAAATTGCATCTTTTATAAATTAACAAACTAATACATTTTGGGACATTGCTGGATGAAGAACTCGGAGCTATTAAAAATCTTAAGGAAAAAGTTTGATTCGAGATCATTGAGGTAAGAAAGAAGAAAAACAAAACTTGAAATTCTTCGCGGGAAAGTTTTGAACGAAAACTTGAATCGATAACGATGAAAAAGTTGGGTAAATG
This sequence comes from Ladona fulva, assembly GCA_000376725.2. Taxonomy (NCBI): domain Eukaryota; kingdom Metazoa; phylum Arthropoda; class Insecta; order Odonata; family Libellulidae; genus Ladona; species Ladona fulva. The sequence goes on from KZ308437.1 coordinate 503,675, forward strand.
TTTCGAAAATTCCAGTTTATTTAACTAGCGATTGGAGGCATTGATTTCGCCAAAAGCAATTGCTAGAAAGTGACTCAAAAGAAGCCATGTTCCTCGGTCCTTGACATATGTCTCTCTTCATTGTTTCTTTCCAATTTTTTCCGCGATTAAAATATAAGGAATTCTTGGCACAGGAGTACAGATTCCACGCAGGCATTGTCGCTAAGAACATCCGCGTTGCTAGGCAAATATATAAGTCTGGTTCGGTCGTAAAATTCATATAGAAGTTCGTTTGATATATTTTGGGACACGACTCCAGGAGATCTTATCTATTTGCTGTCACCGTCAACATTTGGGTTGACGTGTTGTGTATATCGCACGCTTTCACGACTCGGAATGGAACGTAAATAATTCATAACTTTACCTAAAGAACCGACGTTTATTCATTGGAAGATGTTTTGTTTGGGTAATCTAAAAGTTTTCGGACTCATTAATGACTTCGTTTGTTTTCATTCCTTTATTTATGCTTCTCGGTGTGTTTTTATTCCTCTACGTTAGAGGTCTCCCGTTTAATTCACTTCGGTGCTTTTGCCTCATCGCCATTTTATTTGGACTAGGCGTGAATGTTAACAGTTGATGCCTTTCAAATCACCAGCTCCGTACGGTGGGATAACCGAAAGTTGCATTGTAATTATTGTATTATTGTAATTGACCAGTAATTCATCGTCCGTGGCAACAATTTCAAAAATTGAATCCTTCATTAACACCTTGGATACCTGCAAGGCCTGGTTTTTCTCAGTTTTTTTTTGTATACTGCAAATTAAAACATCTATGATGGAAAATCGGTAATAGTGAGCAAAATCTAAAAGCTTTTCGTCTCTAACCTATCATATGGAATTCAAATACGAATTAGATGATTACTGAAATTCGCTATCGTGACCTTTTTTTTAGATAAGACTACTACAAGTTCAGTAACTTTCACTCATGCTCAAATCAACAGCTGAGGTGGACTGTTTAAACCTCCTGACGTCACGGATGAGGAAATTTTCCAAACGGATCATTTACGGATCGATAGCGTATGCCCATTATGGAATGAAAAGTTTGCTAAGAGGTTAAACAAGGACAGAAAGCAATGTAAATTACGAGAACATAGTGTTTGTTACCTCAGAGCATCAGATTAAACGGTCATCCATATACAAAACCTCTGAAAGCCTCAGGGACGTGTATTGGGTTGTCGAAGTAATCTTCAAGGGAAGTGTCAGTCATGTTTTCCTTTACATCCAGTGGCTTAAGTAAGGCAGCTGAGTTTCCAAGCTCTACACAATGTGAGCAGGAATGCTATAAAATTAATAGGAAGGAACTTTGGGTTATTTACTCGATATGTTTAGTCCTAAAAGTTACGGTCGAAATTTTCTAAATTATTTAGTATACACTTTCAGTGCTTCTGAATTAAATCAATGCGAAACTTTTACCCTTCAAAAGGGAAATAGCTCGTGTCTAAGTTTAGATATCGTTGAAGCTTAAATACCATACTACTTGGACTGTCAAGGATGCTATAAGATTCGTTCACGGAAAAATTATTCTTTTCAAGAAAACGCAAGGTGGTTTATTCGTAATTTCCGCCTCTGTAAAGTTGCTCTTTGAGTTAAGATTAACCGAAAAATGTCTCTAAAAGTTGCATAATTTTCACGCAAGACAAGGCCGAAGTTTTGGTTACAATCCGTTCGTTGTTTTGGGATATAGATAAAAAAAAGATGAAGCAATTATAACCTTATTAATGAGAATCCATTATGAATTACTATATTATTGACCACGGGGAGAGGTTTCTATAGAAACAATCACGTTAAGAATCCTGATAAAGCTGTCGATTTCTGGAGCGTTACTTTTAAGTACATCCTTGAATTTTTCGTTATATAGTAATAAGTAATAGTGTTCAAGTAAGAGCAATTAACCCGACGTTGGCATACTTACTTAAATTCAACGACCGCGAATAGCTCCAAAGGAAGCGATTATTAACTAATTAGTCCCCGAATAAATATAATCCAATTTGTCTCAAAGCGAGTGCCCCAATCTTGTCAAGGGAGGCTGAATATCCAAGGTCCTCACACAAAACGCGAAAGGATTACAGCAAAGGGCAACCAATAGCGACCGAGACCCGCCCCCTTCCCCCCTCCCCTCCTCTTGTCGTAGTCTGCGCGCCGGAGGCTACACGCTTAGCTATTGATTGCTCTATGCTGTAACGCTTTTGCATTTGATGTGGGAGACGGCGTGTAGAGACAAGAAAAGATGCTCAATCTCGGGAGCAACATCCTCGGCGAGGTTCGTCCTCAACTCCTGAGGTCGTCCGCGGGTGTGGTTGTATCCACCGCCGCAGGGACGAGAAACAGGGTTTTTTGCGAGGGAGAAAGAAATTTTTACCGGCAGAGAGGTGCCCCCTCGGGGTTGGTGAAGAAAGTTATGATCGGGGACCCGTGAGTTAGCGTCCTAAAGGGAACGCCCCAGTTGATGGAGGTCCGTTTAATTTCCTGTGGGTCGAAAAATCGCGTTTGTTTTGTTTGGAACCGCGTTTGGGGAGACCCGAAAGAGTGCCATTTTATTTTGCGAGGTTTAAATTCGGCGTCTGCCCCTAGAGGTTGGTTTCACCCTGGATTCGTTCAGCAAATTCCTCCAGGATGAAGCTGGTCGCATTTTGCTTTAAAAATGGTTTTCCTTCAAAGCTTTTACAAAGCCTCCCTTAGTCTTTAATGCAACCAATAAAGGGGTAGCAACGTCAGCAGGCATGTAAGTCATGGTTGTGAGAGAAAGTAAAATATGTAGATCTGCAAATTTTTAATGTAAGATTCCTTTCGTCGAAGCACGAACGATAGACAATCACCATGGTTGCAACTAGTGCTGTTTTCCATGGGATTCTGACTCCTCTTACAAGAATATTAGCATTAAATTTCCCCTGATTTGAATTCTCTGTAAATCAGCCCTTTTCTGAAGTTTGTGAGTTCTGAGTTTCAAGGAAATGGCTGAAGAATGAAATACGTAAAACTAATTCATCTTTCTATATTCATGAAAGCTGTCTAATGATAAAAAAAACTCCGGTTCGAATGGATGGACTATTGTTGCAACATTTACAGCCGAAACAACAATGGATAATTAATGTAATATCGAGCGCGCTGCACCAACAGACGGGTTACGGCAACAACGCGTCCATTATTTCGACAAAGGGGTACCATATTGTCAACAATGAAGTTAATAACCATATTACGTCCAACAATAAGAATAAATAGTAGCTTAAGGAAACCTTTCAAGAGCTAAAAGTGACAATCTAAGCTTCTTCGACGAAAACTTATGGACGGATTGAAGAGGAAGCAATTTAGGATATGACGGTACTTTCTTATCTCCGTAGATTCGTCTACAATCGCCTCCAGTTAGGGCGGCGTCTCTACATTAACGACGGAATCACTCTCTCTGACTTCTCTTTTATTAAACAAGGATTTTTACCTCTTAGGGACGGGTTTTTTGGGGGAATTAGTGTTGTGTTTCGTCCTAGATCCTCGAAATAGGTAGAGCTGGTTTGAGCAAGTAACAATCTTATTCGAATAATTACATTCTTTACGTAAGGTGAATTTTAAGCAATTACTGATGCCTCTACGGACCATCCAGATTTCTGGTTGCAGTAGGTGAGTTGCGTTAGACGAGAATAACAGTGGTATCATCGCCATTCCGATTTCGAATAATTTGATAAATGAACAAGCTACTTTAACGTCCTCGGCATGTTTTTGCGATGACACGAAGTGACTGTTTCATTTGTGTAATGGCTGTAGAAGCCTTTTTTTTAGCGTTTCGTTGAGTAATCAGATGGTAGATAAAGTAAATCGCGATTGTTTTTAATAAAGTATTCAAAGGAGTATTTTTATTTTGTAAAGGTTTCTAGGGTAGAGTTAGTACATCATTACCGCAGACATTTAAGTATTGTTTCAGCAATGTTACGAACCGACAATGGAAACCTAAACGATGTTCACATTGTTGTTTAATAAAGGGGACGATTTGTATAACATTTCGTAGAATGTTTTGAGTGGGTTGATAACTCATCTCACTTCCAATTAAGGTTTTCTGAAGTTATCGGAGAGGGCTGGTCAAAGCTCTTCCGAAATACCGTGTTAATCAATCTGTTTGCTATAATTCTCGAACGCTATCCAAAGAAGCTTCATCCGAGTTCCATGTCTTTCATTGTATGCTGTAAGGGTAAACATTTTTCCACATCGTGGTGCGTTTATTTCGTCTATTATGTTCGCCGTTAAGAATTAGTAGCTTGTCGTATCCANTTCAACGACCGCGAATAGCTCCAAAGGAAGCGATTATTAACTAATTAGTCCCCGAATAAATATAATCCAATTTGTCTCAAAGCGAGTGCCCCAATCTTGTCAAGGGAGGCTGAATATCCAAGGTCCTCACACAAAACGCGAAAGGATTACAGCAAAGGGCAACCAATAGCGACCGAGACCCGCCCCCTTCCCCCCTCCCCTCCTCTTGTCGTAGTCTGCGCGCCGGAGGCTACACGCTTAGCTATTGATTGCTCTATGCTGTAACGCTTTTGCATTTGATGTGGGAGACGGCGTGTAGAGACAAGAAAAGATGCTCAATCTCGGGAGCAACATCCTCGGCGAGGTTCGTCCTCAACTCCTGAGGTCGTCCGCGGGTGTGGTTGTATCCACCGCCGCAGGGACGAGAAACAGGGTTTTTTGCGAGGGAGAAAGAAATTTTTACCGGCAGAGAGGTGCCCCCTCGGGGTTGGTGAAGAAAGTTATGATCGGGGACCCGTGAGTTAGCGTCCTAAAGGGAACGCCCCAGTTGATGGAGGTCCGTTTAATTTCCTGTGGGTCGAAAAATCGCGTTTGTTTTGTTTGGAACCGCGTTTGGGGAGACCCGAAAGAGTGCCATTTTATTTTGCGAGGTTTAAATTCGGCGTCTGCCCCTAGAGGTTGGTTTCACCCTGGATTCGTTCAGCAAATTCCTCCAGGATGAAGCTGGTCGCATTTTGCTTTAAAAATGGTTTTCCTTCAAAGCTTTTACAAAGCCTCCCTTAGTCTTTAATGCAACCAATAAAGGGGTAGCAACGTCAGCAGGCATGTAAGTCATGGTTGTGAGAGAAAGTAAAATATGTAGATCTGCAAATTTTTAATGTAAGATTCCTTTCGTCGAAGCACGAACGATAGACAATCACCATGGTTGCAACTAGTGCTGTTTTCCATGGGATTCTGACTCCTCTTACAAGAATATTAGCATTAAATTTCCCCTGATTTGAATTCTCTGTAAATCAGCCCTTTTCTGAAGTTTGTGAGTTCTGAGTTTCAAGGAAATGGCTGAAGAATGAAATACGTAAAACTAATTCATCTTTCTATATTCATGAAAGCTGTCTAATGATAAAAAAAACTCCGGTTCGAATGGATGGACTATTGTTGCAACATTTACAGCCGAAACAACAATGGATAATTAATGTAATATCGAGCGCGCTGCACCAACAGACGGGTTACGGCAACAACGCGTCCATTATTTCGACAAAGGGGTACCATATTGTCAACAATGAAGTTAATAACCATATTACGTCCAACAATAAGAATAAATAGTAGCTTAAGGAAACCTTTCAAGAGCTAAAAGTGACAATCTAAGCTTCTTCGACGAAAACTTATGGACGGATTGAAGAGGAAGCAATTTAGGATATGACGGTACTTTCTTATCTCCGTAGATTCGTCTACAATCGCCTCCAGTTAGGGCGGCGTCTCTACATTAACGACGGAATCACTCTCTCTGACTTCTCTTTTATTAAACAAGGATTTTTACCTCTTAGGGACGGGTTTTTTGGGGGAATTAGTGTTGTGTTTCGTCCTAGATCCTCGAAATAGGTAGAGCTGGTTTGAGCAAGTAACAATCTTATTCGAATAATTACATTCTTTACGTAAGGTGAATTTTAAGCAATTACTGATGCCTCTACGGACCATCCAGATTTCTGGTTGCAGTAGGTGAGTTGCGTTAGACGAGAATAACAGTGGTATCATCGCCATTCCGATTTCGAATAATTTGATAAATGAACAAGCTACTTTAACGTCCTCGGCATGTTTTTGCGATGACACGAAGTGACTGTTTCATTTGTGTAATGGCTGTAGAAGCCTTTTTTTTAGCGTTTCGTTGAGTAATCAGATGGTAGATAAAGTAAATCGCGATTGTTTTTAATAAAGTATTCAAAGGAGTATTTTTATTTTGTAAAGGTTTCTAGGGTAGAGTTAGTACATCATTACCGCAGACATTTAAGTATTGTTTCAGCAATGTTACGAACCGACAATGGAAACCTAAACGATGTTCACATTGTTGTTTAATAAAGGGGACGATTTGTATAACATTTCGTAGAATGTTTTGAGTGGGTTGATAACTCATCTCACTTCCAATTAAGGTTTTCTGAAGTTATCGGAGAGGGCTGGTCAAAGCTCTTCCGAAATACCGTGTTAATCAATCTGTTTGCTATAATTCTCGAACGCTATCCAAAGAAGCTTCATCCGAGTTCCATGTCTTTCATTGTATGCTGTAAGGGTAAACATTTTTCCACATCGTGGTGCGTTTATTTCGTCTATTATGTTCGCCGTTAAGAATTAGTAGCTTGTCGTATCCANCCTCGTTTACCCATTGTTTCGTAACAGCAAGTTATAGACTTTAGACGTGTCTAATAGTTAATTTTTCAAGTTTAACTGAAGTCATAGCTCCAGATTAATTAGCGACGTTCAATTTCCATTTTTGAGCCGAGGTAAAATTTAAGAAAAAAAAAGATTAACTTCCTCATTTTAGGTCGTAGTCCTACATTGAAACGAGTAAATGTAGCAGAGGTGGGGTATTGCAGTCATCAAGTTCTCCCAAACAAAAGTGGTTCGCCCAAAGTTACCCTCATCCGCTCGAATCTGTCCCAAACAAAAATCCATCGAACTCTCGTTGGCGCGGTGGATCGCCGGTTCGACTCCCGGACTGCATTTCCCGCGCACCTCTCGGTTGTGTCAAGAAAAATGGGTTTGAAGTACAAGAGCCATCCGACGACGAAAGACAAGGGATTTCAACGGCCGGAAAAAGTGTTTTTTTTTCCGAAAGAAGATGAAAGTGCGAAACCTGTGTGATATTAGTGTTCGCATTGTGCCGGAAGGTGAAGAGGAAATTGAAAAAAAAGACAATCGACGAGAAGTCAATTTGATTTGCCAATTAAACGATTAAGACTCTTTGTACCTCCCGTTGACATCCGAGAGACCCTTTTGTTGAAAGTGTTTCGTTGTTTTTATTCTTCTCTCATAAGAAATATTGCTTCTTTCTCATTTCACACCGATGTAAATAGCCTAAGTATAGAGGAGAAATCATTGCATTCAGGCAATAAGGATATTGAATATACATAATGTTAATCTTGATAATACCTCTCTCTATGAGAAGAATTTGACGCTATGCGCAATAAATAGTGTTCTGGTTTTCTAAGAAGAATTCAGTCATTTCAGTGTTTGTGTTTATTTCTGCTTGCTGTTCAAAATCCACACTTCCTCCCTTCTATTCTAGCACAGAATACAGCTCCCTCCATCCAAACTTTGTCTAGAATGGGGCTTCGTAAACCTATCTTCCTCTTGACCTTTTCTAACCCTCAAAAGTTTTGGAAGAACCCCGAGAATTTGGTCATGCGGGCAGTATGTATTGATTTTCCCTTTAATGGAATCTGGCATAACTGCCCTTTGAAGTTTTGCGGAAGAATGGCATTCTACTTAAAACAATACGACGGGCCGCAAGGTGATTTAAAACGGATCTTGGATCCTAGATTGTCAAGCGAATGAATGTTTGCAGGAACCTCGTTGAAATGATTAAATATTTCAGTGAATGTGTATTTCAGGACCTCGCGAAGTTTCCTGATGATATCGAGCCATGATCCAATCCAATTGTGAGTAAAGAATAACGATTCGTATTTGTCAAAACTCGTACTTGGGTAGTGTTTTATCTTGACCTCATCTCCACACATAGGTGTGGAGATGAGGTTCGAAAAAGTGTAGCATTTGCCTAGGAAGCTTTTACGAAGCTAAGGGAATAGATGGCTAAGGGTCTCGATAAAGGAATGAAGAAAAGATTGGTCTTCCTCTCCTGGTTATCAATCCCTCAGAATTGGTTGGCGACAGACTTCCATTTCTCTCCATCCTCTTAAATTCTAAATAACTTTCACATCCCAAGTCCTCCATTATCTGTTTTATATACTCCAATAAAACCATTCTCCAAATGCGCCTTCCTCTATAATTTTTGCCCTCCACCATTCCCTCAATTATGGTCTTCACCAATCCCTCATGCCGCAGTAGATGTCCAATCCACTTATCCCTCCTCCTTTCCAGGGTGTTCCACAGAGACCGCACTTCATCTACTTTCCTCAGAACCTCCTGATTAGTCAGTCGTTCTGTCCAACTGATCTTTAAAATTCTTCTGTAACACCACATCTCGAAAGCCTCCAGTCGTTTCTTTTCTAGTATTCCTATAGTCCATGTTTCACTACCACACAACAATACACTCCACAAATAGGTCTTAACTAACTTTAATCTCTATGCTAAATTGATGGATTTAGAAGTGAATAGGCCCTTCTTGTTGTTAAAATCAATCTTTGCTTTATGTATCCTACTCAATATATCTCTTCTGCTTCTTTCATCATTGCTTCCTAGGTAGCAAAACTGGTCCACTTTTTCTAATAACTCTCCATCCAGTCTAATTCTGGCATCAATATCTCCTTCTCTGCTGCTGATGAGAACTTTCGTCTTCTTTCGATTCAATCTAAGATTGTATTGACTGTTTAGAATGTGATTCATTTCCGAAAGATTATGTGTTAGCTCTTCCTCGCTTTCTGCGAAAACCACTATATCATTGGTATACACTATAAGCATTGGAATCCTTTTTCCCTGCACTACCTGTCCACCCTCTATTCGTTCTAGAAGTTCATCGATTGATTTCTACACATATAGATTGAAGAGCTTCGGTGAAAGTGAGCACCCTTGTCTGACTCCTTTCTCTATTTTTACTTCCTCTTCGTAAGTTCCAACCTTTATTATACCCTTCTCATTCCTGTATAGATTGTATATCGTCCTTCTTTCTTTAAACTTTATACCAATATCTTTCAGCACTTCTAATAACTTATTCCATGCTACGTTATCGAAGGTTTTCTCTATGTCCACAAAATTCATATATATTGTCTTGTCCTTCTTGATTCTTTTTTCCACCTATAGTCTTAAATCCAGAATGGCTTCACGTGTACCTTTACCTCTCCTAAATCCAAATTGGTCATCTGAGAGTACTTCTTCAACCATACCCTCAATTCTCTGTAGCAAAATGGAAGTTAGAATTTTAGAAGCATGAGACACTAGACTAATTGTCGATATTGTTCGCACTTGGAAGCAGCCGCTTTCTTTGGAATGGGGACTATGACACATTCAGTGAAGTCATCAGGTGTCTTACCAGTCTCATATATCTGACAGACCAGTTTCGGCTGCTTTGAGCAGTTCTCCCTGGACATCATCGATTCCTGGTGCCTTCTTATCCTTGAGTTTCTGTACCGCCATATCAAACTCATGATGGAATCACCTCTCTCCTCGACGTTGACTGATTCATTCTCATACTCTCTTAGACCTTTCCCACTGTATAATGTCTCAACATCTACTTTCCACTCTTTAGCTATGGCTCTTTGTCGTAAACGTACTCCCCTCTGTTATTCTTCAAACCACTGCCCCTCACCTTCCTTTTACCAAAGAAGGATTGTACACACATGTAGGCAGCTTCCATCTTTCTCCTCCTCCATTAGTTTTTTCACTTCTTCACATTGCTCTTCCAGAAATCTTTCCTTTGCTTTCTTGCAATCTATATTTATCTCATTTCTAAGTTTCTTGTGCTTTAGAACGTTCTCGTGTTTGGTTGAACCCTTCAACTCCCTTCCGTTTGTTTTCTCTATTATTTCCGGTGTTATCCTTTCTCTTCTACTTTCTGTGGTTTTCCTTCTGACTACATCCTCTGCTATCGATAAAAGTTTCTCTTTCACCATATTCCACTTCGTGTTGACATCATCCTCTCCTGCAAAATTTAGGGAACAATTTGTTCTTTCTCTGTATTCTGCCAAAGCATCTTTATTCTTAAGTCTGTCAAGTTGCCATTTCCTTGTCTCTTTTCTCTTAATTTCTTGAGTTTCAAATTACATTTCGCCATCACTAGGTTATGATCACTATCTATAGTATATATCTGCGTCCCATCTTCTTATTCAGCACTATTCCTACTCCTCCAATTCCTGGTATATCTTCACACGTTCCGCTGTGAATGAATCTAAAATCTCCACTGCACAAATCTCCTGGTTGAGACCATCTCACTTCTAAAACTCCTAGCACGTCCAGTTTCTTCCATTCCATTTCATTTTTAAATTCTCAAATTTACCACTCTGAAGAAGAGTTCTAACATTCCAACTTCCTATTCTCATTTCCTCACTTTTCTTTCTTTGTTAAAAATACGGTCTTTAGTTTTAGAGCCTTTTCACCTCCGGATGAAATTACTGGATCCCGCATTTTCTCCAATCATACTGTCGTTACTTGGGATATCCTTTCGGATCTTTACAGCAGTGGTTTCCCATTGCCTTGTGCCATCTACGCCGTTGACCATCGCCTAATGGTTAATCCGCCTTCGGGACCGATTTCTCAATCCCAGGACAAGAGAGTGCCCTGCTCCATGTATAGATATGGAGTTGAATACTTATTCCGGTATTCCTTCGGTCCCTCCCTACGTCAGCCGCAAAGCGTTGCCCGTCCTCTACCACTTGGAGGTGTAGGTGAGGATTTTCTTATCATCGGGTTTAGGACCTTTAAGGCCTTTCCTAAACCCTCCAATACTTTTAGAGGACAAAAGATTGGTAAAGTCCTTCATATGGAGTGTTTTGCTGTATGAGTGTGAAACGTGGACCTTACGAAAAGAGGGCATCAAAAGATTGGAGGCATTTGAGATTTGGGTAAGGCGTAGAATGGAGAAGGTGAGCTGGGTGGATAGAAAAACAAACATAGAGGTGCTGGGAATGGTTGGGAAGGAGAGGGTTTTAATTGAAGTAATTAAGCGCTGACAGAAAAAATGGGTGGGTCGAATATTGAGAGGAGAGGGATTACTGAAGAATGTAGTACAGGGTAGATTGCAAGGGAAAAGACAGAGGGGAAGGCAAAGGCAAAGGCAAAAAATGTTAGATGACATAAAGGGTGTGTTAAGTTACCAGGTAACGAAGGAGAAGGCTTTGAATAGGGAATACCAGGGCACATGGACCTACCGAAAGGTAGAAAACTTAAGCAAGATTTGTCAAAACATCCGCTGGGCCGATTTTAAATTCCATTCAAACCAAAACTGATATTTGCATGCAGAATGTATAAAATCTACAAAAAACAAGTCACTATGAGGTACTAAGAGGTGCGTCCAAGTTCCAAAATCTCCAAATTTTTTTTCTGAAAAAGTATTTTCTCCAGTAAGTTGAAACTGCTGTTATTACTCGATGTAACCTCTGTAAAGATATACATATTTTTTACAACGTTGTTGCTGTTTCCATGACAGCTAAAAACACTTCTTTTGGGGTGTTTTTTGGAACTGGAAAAAAAATGGAGGTGCGTTCAATTTCTAAGGTCTCGAAATATTTTTTTTATCAACATTGAGAGTAATTCGAAAGATGCGGTTGCTTTTAAAAGATGCGGCCTGAAGTTCTTAGCTTGAAATCTACTTCTTAATCTGTAACATAGAAGGCAGCACCGTACAGCGCGTAAAAAAATAATCTCATATCACAAAACCATAGCTCATAAAAGCTTCTAACTAATCGTTAGTTTCATTGAAATTCACAATAGGATTGATATCCATCCACAATATCACTGCACGATTCAGCTTTTCAAATCATAAGAAAAATTGGAAAACGTTAATTTTGAAGAAAAAATATTAGTTATGATGAATCATAACCTAATAATAACTAATCGTTAGTTTCATTGAAATTCACAATAGGATTGATATCCATCCACAATATCACTGCACGATTCAGCTTTTCAAAGCATAAGAAAAATTGGAAAACGTTAATTTTGAAGAAAAAATATTAGTTATGATGAATCATAACCATATTTCGTTTAGACTTAGCCTTAAATCAATGTATGTTCCAAATAAGTTATGGCATGCATTTAAATCCTGTAAATTGTGCATCTCAGTGCGAGCTCTAATATATATGTTGCTTTACTATTATTAGAAGTTAAAAAACACTCCGTAAGAAATATGTCAACAGATGGAAATCTTGTTTGAAGACAGATTACTGATTTACCATTGCTAAAGATAAATTTCGTGTTTACGTATTCCTTACTTCCGCAATTTGTTGTCTACCAACCGAACATCTGCAGGGTTGTTTTATGAGTCGAGCTATCGCGACTGATCAATAGGTTTAAAAGGACTGTCGATAAGGAATTACGAAACATAATAGGAAATATGCGTTGATTCAATCTCTTCATCGGAATTTTAATTGGAATGAATTCTATGATCGAGAGAACAAGTTTAAGTTCTTTCGCTCCGAATAATAATGGTGCCACCATCTTTAGGAGACAGACGGAAGGACGCCATTGTTGATCATATTTCAGGCTATAATCAAATTGCATTGTTTGTTGTTGTCTTCAATTGTTTCTCCGTCACTTTTGTTTATGGGAGACAGACGGAAGGATGCCATTGTTGATCATTTTTCAGGCTACAATCAAATCGTACTGTTTGTTATTATCTTCCTTTGTTGCTCTTTCACTTTCATAGTAACCACGGGGTTACATCCCTCACAACAACCGCGGCTGACAATACTAGAATTGTGCTTTTAAGTGGTACAACAAAGTATTTCCATATTCCCTAAAGAGAAACTAATTTCGTTCTACTGCAGGGGTACCTAAACACAGGGAGTTCTACTTTTTGATTCTTTTAAACTGATGTCAAAATCTCTTTAAAAATCGAGCAAAAGTGTACATTCAGGAAGCCAGAGGTCTTTGAACCATTTCTCGAATTTACTCTCTGAAATAAATGACTTGCTCTCCGTCCCGCAGAAGATATCGGTAAGACAAACAATATACGGGTGACCTGCGTAGTCAGCCTTTTCGAAAGATGTGCACTCTTATCTGTTGAAGTACCACAACCCGCTTCTTTCATGGAATTCTGGGAAAAACTCGAGGGCGAGGTTTCTCTTTTCGTGTTGTGCGTCATTGACGTCTTTTGCCGAGATAACTTTGGCTGGTGAAACCCATCACAAAGTGAATGAGGTATTCTAAGGCAGGGTGTTTATTGTTCCTCGATTGCAACTGGTTCCTGCTATCGCATACCGATTAATGCAGTATTTTCCGTTTTTCTTTACGCAGAGGATAAAGATAACTTCATCGTCCACTTTTGTGTCAAACTTGATCGTGCCTGTAATAATAATGAAAACTGCTGAGGTATGAGCAATAATGGCGATCATCTTGTCATTCCGTATTGAGTACTCTGAAAAGTGTTATTCTTGGGGTCATTGTGCTGTACTTACGTGAAAGTTGTCTCTCATATTTCATGAAAGATGCAAGGGCAAACTACCGCACTCCTCATCGCGAGCCTCATTCCCTCTCTAGACATTTTCTAGTTTCTGGAAGAGAGATAGAGGTTCGAACATTCCCTTAAGGTCATCAGGGTGAGTATTTAACCGATTGAGGCAAAACTACCTCACTCCTCATCCAACCTAGTCTCCTTATTCTTTCCCCAAAGCTTTCTGCAGAATATGACGAAGGGTTTTGAGATACAACCAGTCTTCCGTATGATGATTTTGTAGACAAAGGATAATTTCATTCCATTTATTAATTAAATATAAGCGACGCTCTCTTGAAGTGAACACCCCTGAAAAATCATATTACAAGGAAACCTTTTATTTATAATTTTTGAATTCGTTGCTATGATACAGCCTAGATACCAGAGTAAATACAGTTGCACATTTAAGTTGAAGTGTCTTTATATTGAAGGTGTAAATTGCGCTGGAACACAAGGATATAAATTATTCATCAATTTAATGACCAGTCCAAATACATAGCAAAGCCGTACTCTATCATATGGCCAAAGTCATGTGACCAAGTAATACAGAGGAAAAATATATTGAACTAAATCACAAAGGTTCAGCAAGTGCGAATATATGGCTATTCGCCGTTTGAATTACATTTATTTAGCTTTACCACAGCCAACGTTGAACGCTATTGCAGCCAACATTTTCATTACAACTCCTTTTCAGTTTTCATAATTACATGCAATCCGTTCGGATTTTCATCGGTGCCAAATTTCGATATTTTCTGATTTATAAATTTCCATTCTCAGCCACGAATACGATCGATCCAAACGGTATTTATTATCGATTTTTCTCAAAAAAAACTCACGCCGTGAAGGTTTCACAAAAGAGAGGACAATTCACTGTTGTCGAAAACGCTCTTCAGAGTTAATCAGTTCGGTGCTTGAAGGACATCGAGGTTTTTTTAGAGGGATAAAGACTGCGAACCTTCCTTAACTCTGAGATTCCTTCAGAGGTCTTCTCAGCCATCGACTGCCGCTTCTTTAAAGCATTCTCGCAAAACAGCAAAACATCAGAATTGAAAAGGAAAATTTCCATGCATCGCAATGCATTGCAAAAGAAAGAACCAATAGTTTTGGAGTACCGGTGATAAACGAAAGCATAAATAAGGCACAATTGAAGGTAATTATGTCATTATGCAAGACATATTTCTATTTTTGAGACCATTTCAAGAATTCTCCGGAAACTATGCGGCTACTTACATAACTTACCACATCTGGAATGGTACTGCAACGGAAATGCACTCTGATCTAAACAGTAAACACAAACAAACCAATGGCAACGGAGTGTAAACAGCTCCGGGGCGAAAATATATGAATTATTCTTTTTACACCTATTTTACTTTATTTGGAATGGTACTGCAACGGATATGCATTCTTAATTAAATAATAAACGTAAAAAACCAATGGCAACGGAGTGAGAACAAATCGGAGGAGAAAATACATTAATTATAATTATTTTTGAGTTAACTCACCACATCTGGAATGATACTGCAACAGAAATGCATTCTGCTCTAAATAACAAACGTAAACAAACCAATAGCAACGGAGTGTAAACAACTCCGAAGATACGTCAATTGTTACTCCGTTTACACATTCTAATCCATATCGTGTTTTTTTTCGGTAGATTTTAGCGTGCAGCTGATCTAGAGATTTCCTTAATAATCAGGGGATATTATTTAAATTAATTAGTTGATACATACCTTAAGCAATATAAAATATGATAAAGTAAATGCTAGCTTTAGACTTTAAAGGAAGAAAAAAACTTTGGGGTCATATGTGACCCCCCTTGTCTGATAAAGTATCGATTTAGGGTTATAATAGCAATGAATTCCTCCACATACGGCAGAAAATACTAATAATAATAGTATTATCGTGAGAAATACAGATATAACTCCAGTATGTAATTCACCTCCTGTAACCTAACTCATCTAGTAGCGAGCAAGCTCTAAGTGTGCCGCATAATGTCAAAGCAGTAGCGGATTCAATTGTTTAGCCACCGTGAGTCGACATGAATGCGTTTCATTGTTGCTCTCCTCTCTTTAGCCTAAAATTACAACAATATCATCACATACGCATTGTTTCATCGATCGTATTGTTAACCACTTTGTTTGTTTCAATTATTACTTAATATGCGATAAATTTAAATTTCATCATCATTCACGAACAGTTAGAACATTTCATTAACAAAGCATTACACTAAGTAAAACAATGTAGCTTCATTGTCAAACAGTACAAACAATGCCAATTTGCCAGTGTCCATTGTTGGTGGATCCTTAAGTTTTTTATCCGATTTTCAAAATTGGTCTCCTCAACCTGAGGCCTTAGCCACATTTACTATCTGCAATCGTCCCTGTATCCAAGAGTAATCCATTCTTCAAATTTCGTGCTATCAATGCGAATTATTTTTTTGGGAGATGTTGCTCCATCGCTACAACTAGAATTCGCAATGGATATCCCACATATGTTCCAATTTTACCCCTGATGTTTTCATATTTTTCTGTTCGGATTCGATCTTAACTTAGTGTACCACGGAGTTTGATCTTCAGGTGTGCCGCGGAACACTAAGGGCGAGGGAGTACTGCCCTGAAGGGTTGTGGAAGTTAGACTGGACGATGGATCACACATTGGAAGGACATATTAGTAGTTATCCTACTGTCTTAAACCCCTTTCCTTCAAACTGCAAAGATGAGTTTTATGGTAATATCACATATTTAGAGACAACTAGAGCACGGCGAAATATTTCTCATTGTCACTCTAGTTACCAACAAGAATCCTCTAAACAATCGCCTCGCAACAATCAAAGCAAAACCTCTTTTCAACAATCCTCAGCAAACAACCATCACTTTCTTTCTTTTAAGGACATATTAGTAGTTAGTTACTGTCCTTAGTACTACATGGTAGGTTGATCGCTTTAGTGCATTGAGTTGTATGCACGAAAAGGTTGGACATCTTTTTTTGCCGCACAAAAGTGCAGCGAGGCACAATAAACCCTAATTAGCGCAATTGTCTCTCTAAGCAACTAGGTCACGAGTCGGAAGCGGTCGTGAACCGCAGATAAGGATTCGGTGCATTNGGATATAACTCCAGTATGTAATTCACCTCCTGTAACCTAACTCATCTAGTAGGGATAAGTTACCTAAAAATAGTCTGGGTTGGGTTAATACAATTGTCCGTTGAAGCAGTGTTTCCTAACCGATGTGCCGCGAGTGAGCTCTAAGTGTGCCGCATAATGTCAAAGCAGTAGCGGATTCAATTGTTTAGCCACCATGAGTCGACATGAATGCGTTTCATTGTTGCTCTCCTCTCTTTAGCCTAAAATTACAACAATATCATCACAGACGCATTGTTTCATCGATCATATTGTTAACCACTTTGTTTGTTTCAATTATTACTTCATATGCGATAAATTAAAATTTCATCATCATTCACGAACAGTTAGAATATTTCATGAACAAAGCGCTACAATAAGTAAAACAATGTAGCTTCATTGTCAAACAGTACAAACAATGCCAATTTATCAGTGTCCATTGTTGGTGGATCCTTAAGTTATTTATCCGATTTTCAAAATTGGTCTCCTCGACCTGAGGCCTTAGCCACGTTTACTATCTGCAATCGTCCCTGTATCCAAGAGTAATCCATTCTTCAAATTTCGTGCTATCAATGCGAATTATTTTTTTGGGAGATGTTGCTCCATCGCTACAACTAGAATTCGCAATGGATATCCCACATATGTTCCAATTTTACCCCTGATGTTTTCATATTTTTCTGTTCGGATTCGATCTTAACTTAGTGTACCACGGAGTTTGATCTTCAGGTGTGCCGCGGAACACTAAGGGCGAGGGAGTACTGCCCTGAAGGGTTGTGGAAGTTAGACTGGACGATGGATCACATATTGGAAGGGCATATTAGTAGTTATCGCTACTGTCCTTAGTACTACATGGTAGGTTGATCGCTTTAGTGCATTAAGTTGTATGCACGAAAAGGTTGGACATCTTTTTTTGCCGCACAAAAGTGCAGCGAGGCACAATAAACCCTAATTAGCGCAATTGTCTCTCTAAGCAACTAGGTCACGAGTCGGAAGCGGTCGTGAACCGCAGATAAGGATTCAGTGCATCTGTCAACAAATTGCACATTACTCAGAGGAAGCGGGAATAAGATATTTCTTCTCAGAATACACCACTTCGTCCGCGATAAAAAGAAATTAAATTACGCGATATTAAAATAATTCCACTGATACCAGTTGGAATTCGTATCGTGTCTATTTCACCATGGAAACCAATAGCCTACATCGGAATTTTTTTTCTACAAAATATGGCATTTGGATCAGGAGACATGTAATGTAAATGCTACAGGAATTTTACAACCATACACAACCAAGGAGAACAAAGCTATTTATAACGTTTCCCTCGGTTGTATCTTTTTAATTACGATTGATTGAAACTGCAGATTTTGATTGAATTTTTTGACGAGTCCGATTCTGAAAACGTCCTAAAAAGAAAATTACAATTTCCGCAAAAATTAGAATATTTCCAGCGGATCTTGGTAACAATTATTGCGAAAATCAAGTATTCAGGAAACTGTTATTCGATGAGGATAATTTCAATTCCGAAATCTTATTTCTCCATAACTTTCAGTACTCTTGAAGTCAATTCCATTCATTAATTTTAAACATTTTTATGATACAGATATACAGGTAATATCTATATATTTTACCAAGCTTCGTTGAAGAAAACGTATTTTTTGTGTTATTTTCCCTTTCGCCTATGGAAAGACAGTGAACGGTAATTCCATTGTTCTACATTCGCGAGGCCTAATCACCGTGAAACTTTCAGCAAAATTAGTTCGCCCTCGGCGGAAGCGCTGCAAAAAAAATCTGCGAATGCAACTTAACCGCCAAATATTGCGAACTTGGAATCTCACTCTCGGTGGAAGAATGCCTTTCCTTGTTCTATCCTTCCAACTCCCGAAATTCGCGCGGAATTAATCTTGGTGAGCAACTTTCCTCCGAAAGTTTGCGCTGCCCATCTTAGAGAAAGTTTGAAACATCCACGTTCTAAAAGGGGAAACATCCCCCATTTCCTTTAAAATTGCAAAGACGTATTCGACCGCATTTACGGTAATTTCGCGCGTTCAGAGGCAACTAGGGCACGGCTAAATACTTCTCATTGTCGCTATAATTATTTTTAAGAATCATCTCAAATCGCCTCTCTCTGCAACAATCAAAACAAAGCTTCTTTTCGACAATACCCTTTCCTTTAAACTGAAAATATGAGTTCGATTGTATTTATTATAATTTCAGATTTAGAAGGAAAGAAAACATTTATATTTAGAGGCAACTAGGACTCGCCGCAATATATCTTATTGTTGGCATGGCTACTGTTAAAAATCCTCAAACAATCGCCTCGCTTTGCAACAATCAAAACAAAACCCCTTTCCTTCAAACTGCAAAGATGAGTTTTATGGTAATATCACATATTTAGAGACAACTAGAGCACGCCGAAATATTTCTCATTGTCACTCTAGTTACCAACAAGAATCCTCTAAACAATCGCCTCGCAACAATCAAAGCAAAACCTCTTTTCAACAATCCTCAGCAAACAATCATCGCTTTCTTTCTTTTAACAACGGAAACGATTTCGATCGTATTAATCCGACCTTCGCATATTTAGATATTACTAATCCAATTACTAATTGTAGGTTAGAAAGTATGTTATTGTTGACACATTTTCAAGGACAAGGACTCCTATCAACAATCGCAAGGACTCCTATCAACAATCGCTTCTCTTTTCAACAATTGAAACTCATTCCTATTTATTCGGCCCTCTTCCAATGTGTAAAAAGCCACGCAATATATCTTCCTCCGAATTCAGTCTTTATTCATATCTATATTTGTTTACAAGTCGCTTATGAATTCGTTCCAACTTCTCCCTCAACACCTCAATCATCTCCACAATGTTTTTGTCATCGACTCTAATGAACCCTTAACTGTCAGGAAACTTTTCGCATTCACTTCACCCCTTGTTATTGCTTTCTGTTTCCCGTTTTTCATTTGCTAATGTATCCGCAGCTTCATTCTCTTTTATTACCCGTTTTGATTTCCGCTATACCTACCTACCTCTAGTATCAACACTTATGATTCAATGTTTTTAAAAATTTGCGTTGCATTTTTTAAATCTTTATTTGTGTAAGTGATTTATCACTATCAATCTGTTATTGCCACACCGAAATCAAACATTATGGGTTTATTATTTTTTTGCATTAAAGCTACATGTTTAATGTCTGCAAAATTTGGTGTAGAAATTTTTACAATACCCCTTTGTACGTTGTAAAATGCCGTAATTCCGTATATTGGCATTCCTTTTCTTTCCAGTTAAAAAAAATCCAATCCTTTGATTAAAATGTATGTATCAATATCAGATTGTTTGCATCTGCTGCCATATATTAATGAGTAGAATCTTTTTAAATTCATTTTTCGGTGCACGATAGAGCGAAATTTGTTTTTCATTAATTAAGCATCACCCTTGTTCACCTTGTAATAACTTGACAACTGCTAATGTTGAATCATGTTTAGTAATGGAATTTATTTAAGTCACACATTGTTATATGCTATGAAAATGGTTATTCATAGGGACATCGTGCTACACGTGGACCTTTTTATGCTTTTAATATTGTTTCATTGAGATATTTAAGGGCAAACTGCCTTAATCCTCACCTTACCTCACCCCTCATCTTACCTCACTCCTCATCTTACCTCACTCCTCATCTTACCTCACTCCTCATCTTACCTCACTCCTCATCTTACCTCACTCCTCGTCTTACCCCATCCCCTATCCAGAGATTTTAGCTATTTCGGAGGGATTGAGGTATAACCCTTAATGGACTGAATAATTCACAGATATGAACTATGAGCTCATGCAAGTTCCATTTGATATCATTATGTGTTCTCAGATTGATATGCTGAAGCATGATTTCATAGAAGTATTAGTACAAATTTTAAAGAAAAGCAAAGGAATTTACGAAGTGGTTTCCTTTGAGATCTTTCGTGCATGTCTTACCGTTGAAATAATTCTCTGTGATAGTTCTCACCCGCTTTTATTTTTCAATATTTGTGATTTGATAGAAATTTTTTACTTATTGTATATGTATAGTATATATAGTGGGTGCTCTGATGCAACTCACTGTCTTAATTATTGACTGTTTAATTATTGACTCATATTGTTACAATCGTCCTTCATTGTTGCTCAATGCTGTAGTAGTTGCAACAATCGTCTGTAATCCATTCTTCTATCCCCACTCTGCGCAGGATTGTTGAGAAACAAATGAATTAGCCTATTATCACAAGATAATTTGCTATCCCTTATTTGTTACTTTCAATGTAATTTTCTGCGTTTTTGGTCCCGTTTGACACTCCTTTTGTCAAAAATTCGAACATTAACACCCCTACGTTATAGTTGCCAATGTTACCGTGGTCATAACAACCGTTTGTTACCAATTATTATAATCACATCAAGCGCAGCATCTTTGAGAGTAAAGGCAATTATTTTATAAATAACAAGTTAATTTAGTAACTCCCTATTTGTATAAGGAACTAAGTTCTCTACCTTTTCGACTTTTTTTTTCACTTTTGGGCCATCCTTAAATTAAACATTGACACCCTTAAAACTGTTGCTAGGAGACGGTTGTCACGCTTACTACCTGAAAGCTGCTCTGTCTCAATGTAACAGTGATAAAGTTACCCGAATGAGTGTGAACTTCCTCGTCATAAGAATTCCTTCCACACCTTATATCTCCACGAAAGAATCAACGGGCAAGTATTGTGCGTTACCTGCTAATCAAAGTTACGTCGAATATGGAGAAAAAGTTTTCAAATCAAACTCCGACATCAGTTATAACTACGCCAAAGTTCCGAGTATTTCAGAACTTTGACCTACTTGCGAGACACGGTTCATTTTCCACTCTAATTCTCTCCCTATGCCTTCCTATGATGACCTGGATAAACAATTACCTTAGAAACAGAGTAAAGAAAAGGTTTCCCGGCGCTGTTTCTTTGATATTAATGCAGAAATATATTTTCGGGGTGAACAATATAGCGACATTTATCTGACTTCAGTCTTAAATTCAGGAATTTTTCAATCTATTATACTTATAGGTAATCATTTCAAATAATCAGAGAGGGGGACAGATGGACGGACGAACACTTCGGAGATAATCACACATATGAAAAGTCTGTCCGTTCGTCCGTACCCCTATTTATCTCGGAAACTGCTTGTCTTAGAGATCTGAAACAAACTGAATTGTTTCTACGATGCTGAAACCCTCAGGAAGACTATTATCCTCTCTGTAAAGACCCTGGTTCGAACCCAGTAGTCCATAATACGTTTCCATAAGAGATGAACGTAAAATACGTTTTAATGACTTGCAGAGGTTGTTTCTTTTACAAAATTAAATTAAAAACAATGGTCCTACGAAATTGAGACAAGTGTCACAAGAAAGGAAAATAATCATATAATGTTATTTTAGTCGTGAATCATTCATATAAATTCGAAATTGCGAGAAATTTGATAAAACACACGAAAATTCGTAAAATTTTTCGAAAATAAACAACCCATCCCTTTGACGACCAAAGCAATTGTCGAAAATTGATTCCATGATATAAATACACGAGGATAATCATTTAGTATACTTTTCCATAAGAAATGTACGTAAAATAGGTTTTTGTTACCCGCAGATGTTGCTTCTTTTACAAAATTGAATTAGAAGCAATAGTCCTACGAAATTGAGACAAGCGTCACGAGAAAGGAAAATGATCGTATATTCCTATTTTAGTCGTGAAATATTAATATAGATCCGAACTTTGGAGGATTTTGATAAAAAACACACGGATATTTCGTAAAATTTTTGGGAAATAAACAACCCATCCCTTTGACGACTAAGGCCATTGTTGTATGTTGGTTTCATGAATTATCACATGTAACTGCTCGGGGATAATCAATTCTTATAAAAAAATTACGTAAAGTAGGCTTTCATGCCTTGAAAACAGTAGAATAAATATTATAAATAATGGTAAGAAATATACTGAGTTATTATGATCTTACGACGGAATTTTTTTGTGCTTAGGAGGACCAGATGTATACGATAATAGATATATTTTAAATCTAAATTAAGTTCCGTCATGCTTGATGGGGGCGTTTATTAGCATATACTATGATAGGTAATCGTTTCACATAATCTAATAGCTCTTATGGTATTTTCACTATATTGACTTTTTTATAAATATAACAAAACGCATGCAACATGGTTACAATACACGTCGCACAATTTATAAGGAGCATCATCTCTCCAGAAGACTCTCTGATACTGGCTGCATCTCACGGGAATGCACTTCAAATCTAATCATCGTGAATTCCGTGACGATCTTGTCACATGATCACGTCCGAGGACCTGATCTATCATCTGTAGATCCCTCGAGGGGATCAATATCTATCCTGGGAATCCTCAGGGGGGATCCACAGAAATCGGATTACATACAATCGAAAAAGAGGGTGACTTAATTTCTGTAAACGAGGGCTAACGATCTTACAGTTTATATACTTATTGACTGAGTTGTAAAACATACACGCATATGTACACAAGTATTTGTTCCGGTCAAATTGGGTTTCAAGAGTCTCGTCTGACATTTGACCGGTTGCTAAGGAATTCAACATTACAATGGGATATGTTGGTAAACAGAAATACAAAATCAAATAGTAAAACGCACAAAAACACCGTACCATGCAAATATGTTAAACTGCAAAATATATATCAAATTCATTTCATTAATTATCCAATCCTTTGATTAAAATGTATGTATCAATATCAGATTGTTTGCATCTGCTGCCATATATTAATGAGTAGAATCTTTTTAAATTCATTTTTCGGTGCACGATAGAGCGAAATTTGTTTTTCATTAATTAAGCATCACCCTTGTTCACCTTGTAATAACTTGACAACTGCTAATGTTGAATCATGTTTAGTAATGGAATTTATTTAAGTCACACATTTTTATATGCTATGAAAATGGTTACTCATAGGGACATCGTGGTACACGTGGACCTTTTTATGCTTTTAATATTGTTTCATTGAGATATTTAAGGGCAAACTGCCTTACTCCTCACCTTACCTCACCCTTCATCTTACCTCACTCCTCATCTTACCTCACTCCTCGTCTTACCCCATCCCCTATTCAGAGATTATAGCTATTTTGGAAGGGTTGAGGTCCATACCCCTTTATGGGCTGAATAATTCACAGATATGAACTGAGCTCATGCAAGTTCCATTTGATATCATTATGTGTTCTCAGATTGATATGCTGAAGCATGATTTCATAGAAGTATTAGTACAAATTTTAAAGAAAAGCAAAGGAATTTACGAAGTGGTTTCCTTTGAGATCTTTCGTGCATGTCTTACCGTTGAAATAATTCTCTGTGATAGTTCTCACCCGCTTTTATTTTTCAAAATTTGTGATTTGATAGAAATTTTTTACTTATTGTATATGTATAGTATATATAGTGGGTGCTCTGATGCAACTCACTGTCTTAATTATTGACTGTTTAATTATTGACTCATATTGTTACAATTGTCCTTCATTGTTGCTCAATGCTGTAGTAGTTGCAACAATCGTCTGTAATCCATTCTTCTATCCCCACTCTGCGCAGGATTGTTGAGAAACAAATGAATTAGCCTATTATCACAAGATAATTTGCTATCCCTTATTTGTTACTTTCAATGTAATTTTCTGCGTTTTTGGTCCCGTTTGACACTCCTTTTGTCAGAAATTCGAATATTAACACCCCTACGTTATAGTTGTCAATGTTACCGTGGTCATAACAACCGTTTGTTACCAATTATTATAATCACATCCAGCGCAGCATTTTTGAGAGTAAAGGCAATTAGTTTATTAATAATAAGTTAATTTAGTAACTCTCTATTTGTATAAGGAACTAATTTCTCTACCTTTTCGACTTATTTTTCACTTTTGGGCCATCCTTAAATTAAACATTGACACCCTGAAAACTGTTGCTAGGAGACGGTTGTCACGCTTACTGCCTGAAAGCTGCTCTGTCTCAATGTAACAGTGATAAAGTTACCCGAATGAGTGTGAACTTCCTCGTCATAAGAATTCCTTCCACACCTTATATCTCCACGAAAGAATCAACGGGCAAGTATTGTGCGTTACCTGCTAATCAAAGTTACGTCGAATATGGAGAAAAAGTTTTCAAATCAAACTCCGACATCAGTTATAACTACGCCAAAGTTCCGAGTATTTCAGAACTTTGACCTACTTGCGAGACACGGTTCATTTTCCACTCTAATTCTCTCCCTATGCCTTCCTATGATGACCTGGATAAACAATTACCTTAGAAACAGAGTAAAGAAAAGGTTTCCCGGCGCTGTTTCTTTGATATTAATGCAGAAATATATTTTCGGGGTGAACAATATAGCGACATTTATCTGACTTCAGTCTTAAATTCAGGAATTTTTCAATCTATTATACTTACAGGCAATCGTTTCAAATAATCAGAGAGGGGGACAGATGGACGGACGAACACTTTGGAGATAATCACATATATGAAAAGCCTGTCCGTTCGTACGTACCCCTATTTATCTCAGAAACGGCTTGCCTTAGAGATCTGAAACAAACTGAATTGTTTCTACGATGCTGAAACCCCCAGGAAAACTATTATCCTCTCTGTAAAGACCCGGGTTCGAACCCAGTAGTCCATAATACGTTTCCATAAGAGATGAACGTAAAATACGTTTTCATGACTTGCAGAGGTTGTTTCTTTTACAAAATTAAAT
>KZ308437.1:529588-568380 GCA_000376725.2 Ladona fulva
TGTAAAAAATTTACGTAAAGTAGGCTTTCATGACTTGAATATGCTAGAATAAATATTATAAATAATGGTAAGAAATATACTGAGTTATTATGATCTTACGACGGAATTTTTTTGTGCTTAGGAGGACCAGATGTATACGATAATAGATATATTTTAAATCTAAATTAAGTTCCGTCATGCTTGATGGGGGCGTTTATTAGCATATACTATGATAGGTAATCGTTTCACATAATCTAATAGCTCTTATGGTATTTTCACTATATTGACTTTTTTATAAATATAACAAAACGCATGCAACATGGTTGCAATACACGTCGCACAATTTATAAGGAGCATCATCTCTCCAGAAGACTCTCTGATACTGGCTGCATCTCACGGGAATGCACTTCAAATCTAATCATCGTGAATTCCGTGACGATCTTGTCACATGATCACGTCCGAGGACCTGATCTATCATCTGTAGATCCCTCGAGGGGATCAATATCTATCCTGGGAATCCTCAGAGGGGATCCACAGAAATCGGATTACATACAATCGATAAAGAGGGTGACTTAATTTTTGTAAACGAGGGCTAAGAATCTTACCCTTTATATACTTATATATTGCGAGGGACTGAGTTGTAAAACATACCCGCATATGTACACAAGTATTTGTTCCGGTCTAATTGGGTTTCAAGAGTCTCGTCTGACATTTGACCGGTTGCTAAGGAATTCAACATTACAATGGGATATGTTGGTAAACAGAAATACAAAATCAAATAGTATAACGCACAAAAACACCGTACCATGCAAATATGTTAAACTGCAAAATATATATCAAATTCATTTCATTAATTGTATGTTTTTTCAAGTTAAATGCGATTAAAAAATTGGCGGTGTGCAACAACCGGTGTGCCGCGAGTGAGCTCTAAGTGTGCCGCATGATATAAAAGCAGCAGAGGCTTCAGTGGGTCGACATGAATGCGTCTCATTGTTTCTCTCCTCTGTTTAGACACAAATTACAACAATATCATCACAGACGCATTGTTTCATCGATCATATTGTTAACCATTTTATTTGTTTGAATTATTACTTTGCATGCGATGCTTGATAAATTTTGGTTTTAACATTATTCACGATTAGAATATTTCACTAATAATACACTACACTAAGTAAAACAGCTTCATCGTCAAGCACGACAAACAATGCCGATTTTACAATATTTGTTGTTGGTGGAATATTGAATTAAAAAAATTTTTCGTCTTAAGTTTTTTTTTTAATTCGATTTTCAAAATTTCGTCTGTTGTCCATTAACGTATGGATTGGATTCCCTTAATTAAGAGAAATGGTAATTTGTTTACTTGCCCCCCAAAACGGGGGTTTTTAAGTCAAATTCAAGTTTCCAATTTCCTTATCGACAAACCTGCAAAAAATGCAATTCTCTCTTAGAAATTACAGCGGTGAAAGCCTTTGCAGATTTTTCACGTGTTTTCGAGCACACAATTCTATGAAATTCTCTTCAATTGGTCGCATAAGGTTGTGAGAGAATGCTCCATATTCCAAACCTATCGATTTTTAGGCGAATCAATTAGAGACGGGATGTGATATTGATTCCCAGAGAAGAAATTTTGAGTATTAATCGGAAGCAGACAACCACAGGAGTCAATTTCAATTAAAACGAGCCACTGATCCTTGGTCAGAGAAAGAAGATAGCTACGCACGAATGACGTGACAGTTTGCAGGGTTTCCATTCGTGAAGCAGCCAATCTTCCCAGATTCCAACGTTGTACACCGTTTGGTGATGAGACTAGAGACTTTGAACCGACTAAGAAGACCCAGAGAGTTGAAACTTGTTCCACATCTCGATCTAACATCCTTAAAGAATTGTATGTTTTTACAGCCGTCAGTGCCATGGTTTCGTGGCTGTCGAGAACGTCTTTTTCGGGGGTTTGTTTTTTCCGCAGGAATAAATCGCTGGGAATCGAGGAGTGAAAGGTGTCGATTTCATTTTCTTTCCAAGTAATTTTGCTTCATTTTAGTGGGAATAACTACAAAAGAAAGAGTAGAAAGAGAAGCCTAGCATATGAAGAAAATGAAGATCTCAATGTTCAATTTAGCGCCCCTTCCGAGGCAGGCATATGAGACGGTTGCCTAGCAACCTCAACAATCGACACTGTCCTGATCACCGTTATAGACAAGACTGAGGTGTAAATGGCTGATGAAAGATACATTATCCTCTACCAAATTAGGTACGAAAAGAACTTCTATTCATCAAGATACGCTAGCAGGAAAACGTATCAGAGATATTAAAAAGAGGAGGTATTTAACTCCCAAAATCGTGTCAATCTTCCAGTCCATATACTTGCAATGGATGCAATGACCACCGGTATGCGGGGTCCTCTTGCTTCCATTCTTTGATACCCTTTTGCAAATCCTATATCGTCTGCCAAAATTCATACGGAAAATTTTCGAATTATCAGAATACTTTGACATAAAAATCTATTCTCTAAAAAAATTCCATTCCTAATCAAACAGGGTGGACTCATTCCAAATAATTTAATGCTTGCAGTGCACGAATGGAACCCTGCAGCTACGCGTAGCATCCGTGACTTAGAAATATTGGAACGTGCGTTTTTTTAAATTCTCACGAAAGAACGATAACCGAGACAAAGATGCCCCTCGATACAGGATGGGAATCTTTACAAGAACTCTGATATATATTAGACCCACGACTGATGTATATTACACCCAATACCCTCCTATCTACCTTAATACTTTAAATATTGCAAACCTTCACTTAGCCACCCGAAAACAAAGACTCCAGATCATAACTTTAACTATCACACAAACGGAGTTTACACCAATTCAAATATTTATATTATGAATAATTTCGGACATTGTAATACGATTTGTAAAATTGTAAACAATATATTGTGACGAATCGTATCATAATTTTATTTTTGTTTCACTACGACAAAGTAGAAGGATACGTTTGACTTTCTTGTGTATGTTTTGTATACGTTTTGATTTTGTCCTTAGATGGCTTTCTGCCACATTAATAAATATCATCATTATTATTATACTTCTTCGGAAGATGTAGTAGATATTACGCGTCCACCGTGTCTCATTGGCGAATCAGAGCAAGGGGGGGTTTTTGGTTGTCCAAAAACCCCCCCTTTGGGTTGGGTTGTCCCCCCCTCCTCCCGTTTCATAATGGGTTTTAAAGAAACGAGGTTATTGGAGGTAAATTATAATATTTTAAATATCTAAAGTTCCCCACGCTACTANGAATTTGTATAATTTTTGGCAAACAAATTTTGAGAAGTATCTACAAGGTGATAAAAAAACACCACCTTTTAATAAGTTTCGGTGGAACGATTTTTCTGTCTATATGACACCACTTGTACTGCAAAATGTCTTTATTTTGGCCATTTCCAGCCTTTTTTTGCTTTGGGTAACCCCCCAGGGCTCAAGTAGCCCCGGTTTATGGTACGACAAAGTAGAAGGATACGTTTGACTTTCTTGTGTATGTTTTGTATACGTTTTGACTCTGTCCTTAGATGCCTTTCTGCCACAGGACATTAATAAATATCATCATTATTATTAGACTTCCTCGGAAGATGTAGTAGATATTATGCGTCCGCCGTGTCTCATTGGCGGATCAGATACCAGTGGTGTAGCAAGGGGGGTTTTTGGTTGTCCAATCCCCCCCCCCCCTCCTCCCGATTCATGAAACAAGGTTATGGGAGGTAAATTATAATATTTTAAATATCTAAAGTTCCCCACGCTACTGGTGACTAGTAGGGAATATATGTAAATATAAATCTGATTCCAACTTTGTTACATTTTAGGCAGAAGTTTGCCTTCCTCAGGAATGTAGGTAATTTTGCGTTAACTCCATGGCTAAGAATCCCCTCCCCATAGACATATCCTGGGCATACGCCCCTGAAGATACTGCTAAAAAGTTATGGAGACATAAGCCAGGACTATAGTCTATTTCATTTATCTTCGCGGATGAGGAGGAGGAGAAACAAATATATAAACCATACGTATTTTTGGACATGGGAGGGGGAAGAGCGTGAAGATAAATTTAGCAG
This sequence comes from Ladona fulva, assembly GCA_000376725.2. Taxonomy (NCBI): domain Eukaryota; kingdom Metazoa; phylum Arthropoda; class Insecta; order Odonata; family Libellulidae; genus Ladona; species Ladona fulva. The sequence goes on from KZ308437.1 coordinate 533,664, forward strand.
ACTTTAGTCGCTTCAAAGACTGAATATTTCTTCACGCATAGTATTAGGCGATAGAAATGGAATAGGGTAATAATATGATGCCAGTGGCCCCTGCCACACGCCGAACAGCGACTCGCAGGGTGTACGTACAAGTATACGGGCAATTGATCATATTTTCAGTAACACTTTATTTCTAACATCTTAAATATCTTGTACATGACTACATAAATGAACCTCCCTCCATTGTTTAAATGCATCTGTCGTCATCGCTTCACGCAGACTCCATCATCGCAATGGAGTCCTTCACCGCAGGGGCACATGACGAGGTGTACTCCCTTCAGTTCCAGCTTATCTCCGTTCGGATAGCCCAAGGTGAGGTTGTGGGTCATCTCGGACGCCTTCCTGCACAGCTCGCCTTCGGTCCTCATCGCTTCACACGTAGGGATGCTGTAGCGAGACATTGCTTCAAAGAGAATGGCGCAGACGAACAACTAATTAGTAACCATGGCAATAGTCGTATCTGGGCGTCGTATTAAAGGGGACGTAAAAAAACTTTTAAAAAATAATTCTTTTCGGGCAAACTTTTTCGTGCATTTTAAAATTAAGCTCATATTGTTTTAAAATTAAATTTCATTGAAATGTAAGTTCCTTTTTCTTTCTAGGAACAGGCTGGAAAGCTTACGTTTCACAACTACACCATCAAACGACAAAAATTGTCGGCAACCGGCATCTCCAAACAGCATAGATTGAATTTCAATAATTATATATACCTAATTATTTAATTGTGTTAAATTATATTTAATTGATTGTTGCATAAAATAATTAGATAAGGTATTTAATTATGTTAAGTTATATTTGATCGATTGTTGTACAAAATAATTAGATATAGTTTTTAATCATGTTACATTATATTGAAATAGTTGGTGTATAAAATAATTAAATTAACCCAAGTTCGCTGATTATTGGTTAGTTTCCATATTATATTATTTTACTTTGATTCTTTGTATTGCTACTCTTAATTAACGTTGCTAGGCGATATTTGAGGTTTGCTTTGATTTCTCTCTATACAGTCTGCTTTTCAGTTTCCATGGCGCACAAGCGTTTTTCCGCCAGATGGAATTTTCCTGATAGACTTCTGCTGAGGAACTTTTCACATGCCCGAATATTTTCATTTTGCGTTTAAATTATGAACCATAACCTAATTATTGACTTCAAAGATGTAAGAGAGGACTCTTTATTCCCCACCTCGCCGAACAAAATGTTATAGTAACAATAACGATTTTCATCAAATTGTTGATTCAGAAATATATACTTGTTTATCTAAGCTGGAAATAGATACAACAATGTTGAAATGTAATAGGAAAAAAACTTCCCTTCTATATCGAAGAGGGGGCAAATCATTTTTCTAAACCTCGCGGCTGAAGAGCGGTCTCTCCAACTTATTCAACGGATCACTTACATCTTAAAGTAAACTTTACGGCACACTAAACGCTTGTCAGTCTTATTCCAAACTAAAATAGACTCAGAATGAAGCTCTGTTTGTAAAAATTTAACATTGAACTAAATATTACTACCAGAACTCTCCCTTGATTCTCAATGGGAAATTTTAAATAAGATTGTGACTCTAAATATAGATAAGAGGATTGAATATTTCAAGCATTTGCCGATTTTTTTTTATCCATCCCATCAAGACATGTAATAATGCTGATTAAATTTTAAATAAAAAAGAACATATTTCCAAAAGTTAATGTTTACTCATGCTTCCAAACATTTAAGCGAAATTATCTGTGGCTTATAAATTGTTTTCCTACTTACAATAAATTCTACTACATTACTTCGTAAGCTAACATTACAATATCTTAATTATTTCCTTTATGGGCATTCGGAAGAAAAACAACTTCGACAATGCCTGAGGTCGTCAAGGCGACGCAGTTGCAAAGTCGGAAAATTGAACGGNTGTTTTCCTACTTACAATAAATTCTACTACATTACTTCGTAAGCTAACATTACAATATCTTAATTATTTCCTTTATGGGCATTCGGAAGAAAAACAACTTCGACAATGCCTGAGGTCGTCAAGGCGACGCAGTTGCAAAGTCGGAAAATTGAACGGAAAATCCGTTTGGTTCTTTAAAAGTTCTCGTGATTCTGAGCCGAAAGCTATGTTTCTTTGTATTTCTTCCAGGAAACTTCTCTGTCTTGGTCCATAACTGGAGCTTGTGGGTGACCATTTTATTGTTTAATTTTCGTAAACAAAACAATGCTGCGTGAGGAAACCCCTGCTTTTAACGTTCATTCTTATGGAAGACTATCATGATGAACCTGAAACCGTTAGAACAATCAAAAGTAGCCTGGAATCTTGTTGAGATGTGTGTATACTACGTCGAAGTTTTCCTAGTCAGTTTTGTTGCTGAAAACTGTAGTTTAAACCATTTAACGTAAATTATGAATCGTAATTTTTAACGTCAGATCGTGGGAACTCGTTTGGAGACGGCCTGGGAACAGGGTATTCTTGCAGTATGAGGAAAAATACATGAATTTAATTCCCATATAATCGATCATTGTCTGGGAAAACCGAGTACTTACTACACCAGAGGAAGAAACTTATTTTTCCTAACTTTAGAGGTTTAAAAAAAAAAACACTCCGTGAGCCGTATATCGGCAAATGGAACACGCATTTGGAGGCAAACGGGAAGTTCCGGATTTCTGTGAATCACCATATGCGCATTTCGGAAAGAATGTTTTCATTCTCAAGAATCCCACAATTCTTATGGAGTGTTTTAAAATCTCTTATTCGTTAACAGCCGTATTCCAATTTTTTCTTTTTGCCTCGTTTTGCAGACTATACCTTTGCGATATATAAAAGTAACATCTGCCGTCACATTGAATTCAAAACGACATTCTAAAATACAGCGGGACACTCGACTGATTAAAGTGAGCCAATTCTCCACAGCCGAGATGACAGGTACGGCATCCACGCCGAAAGGCGGCTTGCCGGGCACTTACGCATATGCAGATTTCTCCCTTTGAGAGTTGGAATCAGATCGAGTGGCAATCAAAATGAATGCTCTGCCCCCTGGTGGGACCTGAGCATCTTTATTGATCGGTTGTCATGACGATGAGAACAGACCGAAAGATAAAAATCGCCTCCATTACTCGAGGAGAAAGTATTCGCACGTGTCTAGATAAGGCGAGTTCGTGAGACACTGCCCTCGGCCATTTCCGGTTGCTAAGCGACCTTCCGCCCGTCAAGCATAAGTTAAATGGCGCAATGTTGGCGCGAAAACTGGGTGAAGAGCGATCCGTGATATTGTTTTTGAGGAAGGACGCCAAGTAATAATGGCAATTATCGTTGTATTAAAGGCCAAATTCCTTATTCCTCATGAAAATTAAATCCTTCGGAAAGGCTGACGTAAGATGAGTAGGATTTCAGTTAATAGTTTCGATATTAAATGCTTCTGTGAGTAAAGCAATGAATTTCGTGCGTATATCTCTCGTTTAGTTTATGCATTATATTTCGTTTGAGATTTCCTGAATCTTTCATCATATTTTCCTTAATCGATGAAAAATTTCGCATAGCAAAACAAGGTTGGACTTCCGTTCCTTTCACAGCCAATTTTGCAGTATTTCATTCTCATCATTATGGAAAACTTTCTTTAGTGAAATTTTCTCGCGTGTTTTGATTTTGTCCTAACTTACATTATGGCATGTCTTGTATATCCATGCTTTCTTTACCCTATTATTTTCATTTCTATTTAATCTGCGGTTGTAGATGTAGTCTACAGTTGTGGGTTTTTATGTACATTGCCGTGGCTGCAAATCTTGTTTTGGACATATAGTTGGACTAGATTGAATTGGGACTCTATAAGGCTACATTGAGGCTAAAAAATCTTTTATTACACCTAACAGATTGTAATATATTGTACCTATCTATGGGTTAATTTGAATGTTCTGCGATGATTTTAAATTAACAGATAATCTTTTCTTAAAATTTCCGTTTTTATCTTTTGCATAACATCCAATCTCTGATAAAATACAACATTAGCTAAAAAATACAGTTATACATTGTGTTGACGTTAAACTAAGGTATAGAACACGCAAAACATGCTTTTAAATCAAGATTCCTATAAACTGCATTGAATAACTAAAAGTTTAAGTTTAAAGAAAGTATGTATATTCTTAGAAGCTGTAGCTGACATCATGCGTCCTCCCTGTTACACAGGCCTTTCCGATATTGTGAGGAAATAAAAGAAAGAGATTCTAGGACTAGCCGCTTCAAGAAGTATTTTTTATTCCGCGAACGATATGCGAAAGTAATCGATTACGAAACTAGAGTAATGGTGCATGCACCCCCTGCCATACGCCGTAAGGTGACTTGTAGGATATATATAATTAGATGCAGATGTAGAAAAAGTAACAATGACAACCAATATTAAATTTGATTGAGCGCCATTTTCGTATGATTATCTTTAGAAGCATTGTTACTATATTCTCGCGCGTCAACAATGGTTTCTAACAAACAAAGCCATACATAAATGCATGTAAATGAGGAAATGAACCCCGTTTGGTGGTAACTTCTAAGGAAATGCATTCGCAAAGGAAATATCCATCGGATCCTCAATTAATGCTTTTGAATTCGCGCAGTCCAATTTCAAAGTGGAGTTCATAGGAAAATAATTTGCACACTCAGTTCCACGGCGATAAAAGCAGTTTACCGCGAGTGAACTTTTTAACAGCTCCGCGTTTATTGGGACTTTTTCGCTGACAACGAATCCGAGGAAGATGAATGACTAAATCCGCTGCTAATTGGGCGTGTCAGGGGTTTTGGATCCTGATAATTGGAATATTTTTCCGGCTCCGTATCCATGGAAACGCAAACGTACAGCTTTGTTGTACGAAAAAGATTACAACTCCCGAAATTTAGCGTTCAAATTGCTGCATGAGACTGAAGCGAGCTCGACAAATGGAAAAAGGTTTAATGTGCGGTTGCAAATATTCGTGTTGGACGCTTAATTAATGGAGTGACACTATCAGTACCCTATATTAAGATGAAATAGTTTTCATTCAGCAACGGGAAACGTAGCGGTGGAAACAATCTTAATTAAGTCTCGCGATACTTCCTTTGATTCCATAGCTTCATTAGAGAGATCACAGACACTCGCGAGTTCGTTTGATATCTTTTCTAGCTCATGACGGCCACGCCATTTGACCTCTCTGCATCCAATTTTATCAATTGCCTCCCCCCCCCTCCCACATGCGGTGATGCCCTCTATTCTTTTTCAAGGTCGCCTTTCCGTCCCTTTGTTTTCTTCTATTTCATAAACTGGCTTTTCGCGCCGTCGAGCGGCAAAATTTTCTAAGCTAATAAATGCCCTCTGTCGCGACGAAATGATTTTATAACGTACTCTTTATTTTTTCGCAATACACTATAATTAACTCATTGTTACGGTAAGGATAATCATCATTGTCGTTGATTGTTGTTCTATTTGCTTTTTCTAACGCAATAAATGTTCTCTGTAGCGCCAAAATTGTTTTATTGTTCACAGTAGTATACTATTTATCTTTACAACAATTAACTCAATGTTAGACACAGGTTGATAATCATCGTCATCGATTGTCATCCTATTAGTGCTTTACTAATGTAATAAATGTTCTCTGACGCCCTGAAATGATTTTATTGAAAAGCGCAGTGTAATGTTTTTTTTTTTAACCAAGGCCTAGGCTTTTAAACCCTAGGTTATTTATCATTGGCATCGACTGTTATTCTATTTGTGTTGTTCTAACGCAATAAATGCCCTCTCTTGCGTCGAAATAAATTCATTGATTAGCCTAGTGTACGGCTTAATTTCCACTATAATTAACTCATTGTTAGACGTAGGTTAATTATCACTGTCGTTGATTGTTATTATATTTGTGTTGTTCTAACGTAACAAATGTTCTCGATCGCTCCGAAATGATTTTATTGACCAGCGTAGGGTACTGTTTATTTTCACAACAATTGACGCATTGTTAGGCCATATGCTGATTATCATTGTCATTGATTGTTATTCTAATTGTGTTTTTCTGACTTAAGAAATATTTTCTGTCGCGCCGAGATGATTTTATTGATAAACGCAGTGCACAGTTTATTTTTACATACAACAATGAAGTAATTGCAAGACATAGGTTAATTATTATTGTCATCGATTGTCGCTCTATTATATTAGGCAGGTATTCAACGTTGCTCCCTGTGTTGAATAGGATAAGTAATGAAAAGGGCACAATTTTACAAACATTACCTACGTATTTATGCACTCGTTCACATTGCTGTTACATGGCTTGGTCGGAAACGCAAAATCATTCGCATCGGATCACCTCATTCGTAAATCGGGACCTACTTAATTAATGCCGCTCATTGTCATTCATACGCATTCATAATCGTCGTCACAATGGAATCAGCTGAGGAGAAACCGTCCACACTGCCCTTGAAAATCACCCGAAACCTCGTGTATAAGTTAACGTCAGCCTTACCAATGGCTGACCTTTTGCTATCCATACTTTGGATTCCTTCAAACATTTAAAAATCTCTTACTTTTATTAAATAACAGCGAGGCTGGTATCGGAGCAATTCCCACGGCCTAGTTTATTCTTTATGCGTTGAATTGTTTGGTCCATAATATAGCAACATTTCATAGCAACGGAATTGCGGAGAGAAATGTATTCAACAAACTCCATGGAAACACAGAAATCGTCGCCTGGGTTACTATGTTTTCTGTTCTGTTAAATAAACTTCACTTCGAAGAATCAATAATTTCATTTCTGTGTTTCATATTTCGAATTACGGTACGAATAAAATTAGGCTAGCTCTTTAGGATTCAAATAAAATTTTGGATATAAAATACATAAATTAAGCTCATGATGTGTTTAAAAATAGCAAATATTTGAAATCAGATTTTCTTAGCAGCATCCTTTTGCAAAACAAATACTTCCTCACGAAAAATAAAATGTTTGAGAAGGAACCAGAATGATTTTACCAACTAGAGCGAATGATTCTTATCATTTTGATTTTAATGATTTTTTTCCTTTCCGAAAGTCGAAATTAGGTAGGTTGCTAGGTATCGGTGTGTTGTTAGGCAATCAGAAACAATTAAGTCAGCTACAATATGGAACGCAGTAATTCGTTGCCTAGAGCTAAACTGCTAGTCAAGTAAAAATAACAGAGGAGAATGTAATTGCGGATTGAAAAAAGGATTATAACATTAGAGATAGTGAAACATTTCGGAAATATTGTAATTAACCCTAATTGTAGTATGAGATTAGTAACTAAGTATTAGATTGAGCTTACAGGCTTGCTAAAACAGGCGAAATTCTTCTCTCCTTAAAAGAGAAATTAAAATTCCTCTAATTAAGGTCAAATGAATGTGTATCATTATTGAGGTTATTATTGTTATTGTTGTTATTGCTATAATCACTTTCATCATCGTCACTATTGTTAAAGACAGCAAGATCCGAAGCCTAGCCATAAGGGCATCCATGTTTAGATCACGTAGTCTGTGAATAAATTCCGCATTCCATGTTATGTATAACGACCGATGTATCCAATTAGAAAAATTCACAAGCATCTTACTGCTTTGAATCTGCAGAGGCGTCCACAAATTTTTGTCACGGGGTCCAGAATTATCAATCGGTTAACGAAATATTAAAATACAACCTTATTTTTTGCGCTAAATGCTTCTGTGAATAAATTCCGCATTCCATGTTATGTATTACAAACCCCTTGAGAAAACAAAAATAACTACCTCATTTATGACGATAGAATAGATAAAATAATTTTCTATTTTTCTTAACTGTGTTTTTAACATGGATTTCTGCTGTTGAGGTGACAGCTGTGAGAAAAAGAAAATCAGAATGACTGGTTTAATGTTTTTTTGTGACGACTTTGTGGAAATTCTGAGAATACGTGTTGAGTATTTGTTGTTATAGTAAAGTCGCCGACAGATGTTTCGCAACAATTTTCAAAATCACTTCGATTCAAAAAAGCTGTTCCACTTTTATGTGGCAAACAAACAGCAAAAAAGTAATACAAAACAAATATCAAAAAAGTTGTGGAAAACACAAAGTATGATCGGAATCAGTTGTGTAAACAACCTAAAGATAGGTAAACAACAAACAAGGTGCAAAAAAACAATGATAACAATTGTAAAAATGGAAAACAACAATTATAATTAAGGCAAAAATTAAGTAAGTACAACAATCAGAATGAAATACAACAATGGAAATGGTATGCAACAATCGAAGACATCTTGTAGAAAAAATTCGTTTAGGCGGATGAATAATTGTTTAATGCCTCTTTATCTAAATCCCTTACCTCCATCATCTACGTGTGAATGATCGTCTTCATTACCGGGTACCGGGTATTTAGTACCGGGTCCGGACTAGCTATTCCCCCTTAGCAACCGATAGTAAACACGTTTCGAATCAAAGATATCCTCGCAGGATATTTCAATGATCTTCAGGCAAAAAATTTCAAAATCGACGATGTAAAATTTCATAATATATTGAAAGCCGTATTCGACGGCCTTTTTTTCCTTAATAAGCTACGGAACGCATATGCAAAAAAAAGGGACGACATTATTCTGATAGAGCATTTCCAAAAGTAAGGATATTACTTACACAACTTGCAGCAGAAACCTTCTTCGCATTCGGAATTGGAGGTACACCTTTCTGAAAGAAAACTCTGGGCTGAATTCACCAAGAGAGCCATCAACACCAGCGTGGCCAATGACATGGACCCGAAGAGCTGCGTCCTTGATTTCCGTTGATGGAACATTTCTTCTTCTGTTCTGATTATTTTTTCCTGGAAGTAGGAATTAAGTGACACAAATTGCAGCGCTTATCGCGCCAGATAAAGTTGCACTAAATTAGGCTAAATGCTCATTTCAAGCCGTTTCCAAGTCAACAACAACACTTTTCAGAGCGATGGCCACCGCTATAGCAACCAATAACAACCTTGGAGTTTAAATGGAATGAAGTTATTAGCCGAAATCAAGATAATTACGTGGTCCATAAGAAATTGTTTCCTCTTAAATAACATGGAATGCATTTCCACTAAGTTGATAGCAGCAGTGGTATTAATGCGTTTCATACACATTTTTGTCGGGATTGTTGTCGTTCATTGTTAAAATAATTGTTTATAAAAATGTAAGAAACATACTACCTACGTAATTTCAATGCATTGATGAATTAATTTAATTAATTTTTACATAATTTATATTGTCATATTTTATGGTTCATATCAATATCTTATATTTACTATATTCATTGTCATGATGATTATATTAAAAGTAATTGCTTATGAAATAGGAAAACGTAACCAAATATATACGTAGTAATCGACTTTATCGCGACTGACATCGCAAACGACCATTAACTGGAATTCGACAACAACACTCCAATGTATTGTTGTTACAGCAATTTCTACACAATGGAATTCGAAATATTAAACTCACGATCATAAATTTCAGCGTATCGTCCACAGTTACGCATAAAACATGACAGTAGGTTATGTCAAACATAAAAATGCAAGTTAACCTGCGATTACATAATAGCCCTCGACGTATTCGTTGTGATGAAAGGATAAAAGGAATGTAGTAAAAAATACGATTCTTAATGATTTAAACACAGCATTCTTAAGCTTTTATTCCACACATTAGGTGCGTGAAGATCTTGTGAGAGAACTGAAAATTAGATGTCTTTCAATTTCTTCAGCCATTCAAATGAATTTACGCAATTCGTTGATTACTACTACGCAGTGGCTGAGAAATTTCTTGTGTTCTAAGCTGGTTTATCTTCCGCTGATTTCTCAATTATCTGTGATTATACGTCTCTGCCTATATTCCCGGTTTTTAAAAGGTTAACATAATTATCATGGAATTAATAAAGAGATGAAAATTGGAAGTATTTGCAAAACAATGAAATTTAGCATCAATACAAAAATTGTAATTATAATATTTTGAAATCATCAATTCCAGGCAAAGTATTCATTCTCTTTATTAATTTTGCTTTATTATTTTTTTTATTAATCAGTAAGAAGGTGAATTTTCTGTGGCGTTTTCTTTCGAACGTATAGCAGATGTATGTAAGCACTCGTTATGTATTATCATATATACATCTATGTAAGCACTTGTTATTAACTCCCAGTTCCATAATAACATTCTGCTGAAAGAATGACCTCTCATAACGCATTTCTAAATCATGTTCACAATACATTATCGACCCATAATTTAGACGAGCCTTCCACATACAAGAAATCTGCACCCATTAACCGATAAGGTTGACAATTAAGGAGGAAAAAATTACGTCAGAATTTTCGCTAAATATTTTCACGGTACACAATCCATAAAAAAATAAGAAAAACGCCGGATTCGCCTCGTTAAGCGACGCATGGGAAATTCACAGAGACAAAGTTTTCATTCGTCACTCCGCAGAAAAATGTACTACTGTCGCGGGATTTAAAAATGGTGAGATAAAGTCACAGGCGTGACTCTCATAATTGCTCCCAGAGAATATTTTTAGATCATGCGACTCAGTAAACTGTTTGGGTGGACTTTGCGAACGCTGGAATGCGGACTAGGTTACCGGAACATAATGGTATTTTAATGACGGGTCATTAAAAAGTCATATTTCATCTCAAAATTTGATGAGTAATCGACTGCAAACTACTAGACGAAAAGTAATTGTTTTTGCATAATTTAAGAGTTTAATAAATGTTTTAAAATACCGCTAATGAGCGCTGTTAATTGACGTTCAATACGTTTGATGTTAATTTATCAGGGTTTTAGCAATCATCAGTAATTGCAGTAATTATCAATTGTCGATTATCTTAGTTATGATCCAAATTAACTGCTATTTCAATGACATAATTACATAAAACTCAGGTAATTAGAAGCTTAATTCATATAAATGATAGAATGATGTAACATTTAAGGTTAAATGCAATGATGAGTAATAATCATTAAAGTAATGGCTTAAACATTTGTTTTAGCCATTACCTTATTTTAATTGTGCTTAATTAAATTTGTTAACATTGCTTTTGCGAGAATGGCATGTTTTCATTCACAATTTACAACAATTGCCTCTAACTCGTCTCCACTTTCATTGTCTACGATTGTTAACCTGATTAGCCATTGTTGACGGCACATTTCGGCTAAAAGACTGTCGGAAGATCTGCACACAGTTTACAGAAGAACTTCTTGATTCCGGTAAACCCTCTATGCATAAAGATAAACGATATACTGCGGGAAGGATTTATAATATCACTTTCAAAAAGGACATAACTTCGTGCAGTAGCAAGGGTTCATCTCGATATAACACAGGATTGTTTGTACTTGTTCAGAAGGGGGATTTTGCCACGAATTTTTTCATCTGTGAATCTTCTACAGCAAATCATGGAAGGTCACCCGTGGGTGTACGTGTTCTTATTTGCATAACCGTTGCAATGAGAGCACATGCATGAAAGGCAAGCTGATTTATTCTTCCATTAGATCAGCCGGACTCCATTTGCTCCACCTTTGGCAAACCTTCGTTTCGGTCCTCGCGTTTCCCTTGCGCGTACCATCTTTTATTTAGTAATACTTGTCCTATACTGCTTCAATTGTCTCTCCGTCTCACTATTCGGTGACGATTTCAGTCATAAATCTCTCTCGTCCGGCAATCACCGCTGCGAAAACGTTTTTCCTCGAGCTTTTCTGAATTCGTCTCATTCGGCATTCAACGCGACTCTTGGTATTTCATTCAGGCCCTGCTGCGATCATGTCACTCCCTCAACACCACGGATTTTACGCTGCCATTCAAAATAAACGAAGAGGGCTGAGGAACCGTCGTTACAACCTTCATTTTTTGCAACCTACTGCTTTCTTTCGTCATTCAAACAGAATAAACGATCATAGCCTAAATTTCACGTGTTTATTTCGGCGTTTGTTTACTTTTTCAGCTGTAAAACGCAGTCGTTGCTAAGGAAACAAACGTGAGCGTACGAATTCAGACGGAATGAACAGTGAAATAAAGTCAGCTCATATACACGCATCCAACCCACGCCTGCAGTCATGGCTTAAGTCAGCTTTTTCAGACGTCTCCCTTTAATCATCTTCTCCATTCATTTCTACTTCTCATTCAAATTAGTGAACATTTTTCACTGAACCTTGATGCAAAGTGTACGTGTAATCCCATTTGGTCGTAACAATTATATGAAAATAAAACTTGCGTTGAAGACTCCGTTGTTGAACAAATTGCTAACTGTATTGTTGAGTTTATTGTTGACTGAATTGTTGAATGCTAAGAATTTTGAATGTGTTGTTGAACCAATTGTTAAATGTATATGTGTTGCGGAATGCACTGTTGAAAGAGTTTTTAACTCTTTGAACGTATTATAGATGTACTATTGAATGTATTATTAAATACGTGGATGAATGAAATTTTCGATAAGGTTTTAAGGATCAGTTTAAAGTAATAGGCAAGCTTTTAGCTCGCTTTTGTTTTGGCTCGATCTCCTATAATTAACTTGTTTACCATTTAGGAACTCGAAGTGGAATCGAAGTTTTAATCGGTAGTCGATACTTCACAGCCAAAAACTAGTTAGCATTTCGTTAATATTCATGGCGATAAAATCCCTAATATTTTCAATCTGGAACACCCTCATGAAAACAGCCTCCATGAGAGATATTTAACGAGACCTACATACATCACTCTTCAAATCTAAGAGAGTCTACCTTTCCGAATGGAAAAAAGTACTTTCTCCTCGCCATGGAGGCGGCGATGATTCATCACCCTGGTTTCTATGGAAATTGAGGCAGGTCGATGTGACAACATTCAAATTAATGGATGCAATAACGGCTGGGAATTATCTTCCCACCCGCTTGCATTGTGCCGACTGCGGAGAATACATTTTCCTTATTCATTTCAACTGCGCAATACTTTCGGTTGACGGACTCCATCCTCAAGGAAAGTTGGTAAGCGCAGGTACCGGAAAAAAAATTAAAGAGGGACGACAATGCAGAATTTCAATGGACTAACTTTAGGTAACGATGTAACTATCAATTTCCGTTATTAATCAGAAAGGTAGATGCCGAATAATAATGCTGCGCTGATTAAGAGCTGCTTTTAGACAACAATGTATCGATGGAGGACAACAATGTGACTTTAATTTAAGTGAATTGCTTTTAGGAAACAATGTAACCATAGATTCTGTCTATTAATCGGTGAAATAAATGCCGCCGCAGTCCAGAGAAGTCAATACTGAATAATAATGCTGCGTTAATTTAAGAGATCTATTTTAGGCAACAATATGGCGATGGTGGACGACAATGCAGCATTAATTTAAATTAACGGCTTTTAAGAAACAATGCAACTATCAATTTCCGATATTAATTAGAAAGGTTAATACTGAGCACAAAAATACGATACTAATCTAAATGAGTGGCTTTTTATAAACAACGAAACTATCGATTCTTGCAATTAATCAGTTAAGTAAATACCGACGCCATAACGCAGTGCGAAATTAATGGAGCTACTTTTCAGGTAACAATGTAACTATCGATTTTTTTATTAGAACAAATAATACCGAATCCTAGGGCCGGCCTAGGAATCCTTCTATCGGTAATACTGGACAGATAAATCATATAATAAACTTTAATTTTCGATGTAACATACCAAAACTTTGGGTGTGTGAAAATCTCAGGTGTAGAAGTGGTGTTAATGTAATAGAGACATCTAATCGATGCGGTAATCTAGGAATTTTCCAACACAAGCTGCGGAAGAACATTAGAAGCTAAATTAAAATGAAATTCGCAGATGACTGCCTAGGGTTGGATTCCCGGTTAAACCCCGGGATTTGAGTCTACCCCTTCCGGGAATTCTCTCGGATTGCGGAGGGAATCCCAGATTTGCGCTTGCTTAGAAATATCTCTCTCATATGCCGGATTGGGATTAAAATCTCCCGGAATATCCACTCATTCTAATTAAAGTTTAGATTCGTCCAATCTCCTCTGTTCTCTGTTTCCTATGGTAGTAGTACTTGGGTTAAAGTACTTTGAGAAAGTTAAATTTAACAATCCTGAGAACGAGATTACGTAGATAAAAACTGTTACTTAGTTTCCCTTAGAAACTGCATGTTAATAATCATGTTATGAGGAAATACTATGTGCAATTTTCGTTAAATACTAATATAAAGTTACTAAAATTCTTTCATACATCGATTTCATTTCATTATTATAATTGACTCATTATAAATGATAGTTCACACAACTCGAACTATAATTAATTAAATTTTTCGGTAACAATTTTGATTTTATCACATATAATTCACTTGTTCTTAACAGGTCAAATTAATTCATTTAAACTAAAAATCTCGCGTAACAAATTTTATGAGGAAAATCAATGATTTTATTGTCGCTATATCAACAATGTACTAAGAGTTATCAAAACGATTTGAATGGCGCAATATCAACAATTGGTAACAATTATCAAAAATGATTTGATTGTCGCTATAGCAACAACGTACTAAGAATTATCAAAAACGATTTGATTGTCGCAATAGCAACAACGTACTAAGAATTATCAAAAACGATTTGATTGTCGCAGCATCAACAATGTACCAACGATTATCAACAATGCTGACCATCGTCAGCTGTAATGGATAGCTTTTAATGTACAATTAACGATAACAACAGAATCCTTCCGTTGATCCCTNATCAACAATTGGTAACAATTATCAAAAATGATTTGATTGTCGCTATAGCAACAACGTACTAAGAATTATCAAAAACGATTTGATTGTCGCAGCATCAACAATGTAACAACAATTATCAACAATGCTGACCATCGTCAGCTGTAATGGATAGCTTTTAATGTACAATTAACGATAACAACAGAATCCTTCCGTTGATCCCTGAATCTGCGTAAATAATCTTCCGGAATTAAAAAATCGTTAGATGTTAACCCTGCTGAGGAGCACCGGATGACCTCGGATTTCGCCGTGGATTAATTAAAGCATATGCGACCCCAGGATCTTCTCTAGGGGTTAGGCTCAAGTATAGAATTTCTGGGAAGATAATGAATTCAGTCAGCCGTGGATGAATCCGATATTTCAAAACCTTGGTTCTGAAGGGAATAATTAGTCCCGGCTAAAGGTGGTGAGCGGAGCATCTGCGTGTGAGCTCCTTTTGTGCGGAAAACGCCGAAGGGGGATCCTCAGACGGTTCCGCCGCACCCGGGTGCCGCTGCGACAACACCCACCCTTGCGTTTTCGCATTTTCGAAATTTTAACTTTTTCTCTGACTATGCGAACATATACTTCCACCGATATTCGCGCTTCCCTCGATTTAGATGTGAGTATATTAAAAGAGGAGATGATTAATAGGCTTGATGCATTATTCTCCAAAATTTCTTACGAATTTAAGAGAAATTACTTTATTTTGGAACGTAAGGAAAAACTGCATGGCTTGCGTGGTATGTTTTAGAAACTATTGTCGATAACTATTAAGTTCGCGGAAAGCTGTATAATCGACAGCATAAAATTCCCCACTTCTTTGACAATACTTTTTTGCTAATAGCAAACAGATCTCGACGGCAAAAGCGACAGCTATAGCAATAAAAACGGCAGCTTCGATCTGAATGCTACCATGCAAACGGGGTTGAAGCCAGAAGAGCATGTTCGCTCAGTGATTATTTTTTCAATGACTTTGTGAGAATTCCAAGTATCCTTACTACCTGTTAGTCAGTACGCAAAAATCACCAACAGATCTCTTGTGATACTTTCTAAAGTTCCATCAATTCAGAAAAATGGCCCGCTTTTAGGCAGCAAACGAATTGTTCAGCAAAAAATTGAAGTAAACAAAAATTATATCGTAATAGGAGTCAGGATGGGAAGTAACTATGAGAAAGGTAAATAACATCAAAGAGTGCGAAACAACACTGAGGATTTAAAAGGGAAACAACATGGAAGACAACAATTAATATGGAAGGAACCGATCACAATGAAAAACAACAATTGGAATGAAAAACAACAATTGGAATGAAAAACAACAATTGGAATGGAAAACAACAATGAAAACAACAATGAAAACAACAAAGGGCGCAATACAGCAAAGGGAAGAGTAGAAAAAAACACTGTAAAACTTCCAGGTCAGGCCCTGATGATGGCCTCTGCGCCGAATAAATTCCAATAGTGTGGAAGTTTTACAGTGTTTTTTTCTACTCTTCAGAATGTCCTTCCTCGAAGTTCGACCGAATATGACAGAATTTACAGCAAAGGGACTTTAAAAAAGAGAGAAAGCGGATAAACAATTAAAATGAAGGCATCATAACGAAATTCAACAATAGGAATGGAAAGCAACAATATCAGTTAAAACGGAAGGAATGAAATGCAACAATAGAAAAGGGAAACAACAATGTAAACGGAAACTTTAAAATCAATAAAAAAAAACAACATTTCATGCGGTAAGCGACAGTTGAAGTGAAAAATGGGAAGACAACGTCTAAAATGAAACCAAGAATTAGAAAACAAAGAGGGACCACAATTAGAATGTGCCCTAAGAATAGTCACCGAATTAAGCGAAGCTGGAGGGGCTTCTAAATGCCAGCGGGTGCTGAAGACCGGCTTTCGTCTCTCCTCAGAAAAAACTCTCGGAGTTAGAAGACGGTTCAGAGTGTCAGCGGCAGAGTTTAATTCCGAGGACTGTTGTGACATTTCATTTGGGAGCGAGCGTATGCGGACTTACCTTTAAAAAGCACTCCCAGCCTCGCCTTCTTCAACGCCTTGACTGATCCTCCGTCCGCTCGCGTTCGCCCCTCTTCACCTAGCGACGGAAACAATTAAAAACGCGGGGTATTCCCCATTTCCGCTTCCTCCGTGCGATTTCAATATCAGATGGGGGTCCGCTTTCGTTCGCAGACTGCGAAGAAGAGCCCGCTCCCTCCCTTGCTTTCCTTCACGTGTAATTCCTCGAGCACGATTCCCAGGAGGAGAAACGTGATGAGGCGGAGGCCGAAAGCGTGCACGGTGAATTTCTCCGATCGTTCACGAACCGGCTTATGCAACTTTTGGCGGGGCGCGTTCTTTACTCCAATCTCAGACTAATCGCTCTTCTCATCATGGCGGTTGGAGTCATCGCTGATGAGGGATGCGTGAAAAGGATGCCCTCCGTGGGATCGGGTGAACCTGAGAAATCTCCTGTCTAGGATTCATCAGCCGTAGGGCTGGTTCGATCCCCATCGAATCGAAAGGCCATTTAAAGCACTTGAAGGGAGTGAGGCATACTTGATAAGTTGAGAAGAGAGGCTTACTTAGTAAAATCAGTAGTGAGTCTTAATTGGCAAGATGAGGAGTGAGTCTTAATTGGTAAGATGAGGAGTGAGTCTTACATGGTAAGATGAGGGGTGAGGCTTATTTGATAAGATGAGAAGTGAGGCTAACTTGGTAAGGTTAGGAGTGAGGCTCACTTGGTAAGGTGAGGTATACTGCCAAAGATGGGGAGTGAGGTAATTAGGCAATCTCCGACAAGGCGACAACATTTATAGTTAGCATTCAAGATACTGTATCCCCAGAAAATAATTCTGCTTCTGCCATTGATTTTGAATGATTAATTTAAAGTTTTTTTCCGAAACCCCGAAAATAAAATTATCATATAATTTTCATATCTATCGGCTCATTTCCTCCCCAGGAAAATGTCTTTGGGAGCTACGTAATTCATTATAACATAAATACATGTATTAAGACTGGGAATTCATGTCTTAACGAATAAATGAATAATTTTAATATGCTAAGAATGCTATTTCTCGTAACTATTTGAATGTTTTTATCATTAATTATTAACTATCGTGCATTATTATGATGGAATATATGAAGAGAAAATGTGAGGGACACAAAAATTCTTCTTTGCCTTTTGGAATCAGATACCCTTCGGCGTGCTTTGCGTAGGGTGCTCGAATATTTCAGAGTTACACCATTGTTCATGCATCCGACGAGGGACGCATGTTCAGATATACCGTCACGAGTGACGATACAAATTTGTTGAATATCACCTGCATCATCCTTTGCTTATAGTGCATGTATCACCTCTGTATTTTCGCGGGTTTTTTCGCCCCCCTTCTTGTGTGTTTTCCCTCATCGTGGGTTTTTCTCCGAAAACATTCAGTTGAGGAGTTTTTCCCCTACAACCCAAATCTTTGTGTATTTATAGGTATCTATATTTAGTTATATTTATTACTTTATATTTGCAATATTTTATATAATGCATTTAGAATTTTTCTTTCACTCATGTTTGAAGCATTCTTGAGATTTTTTACATATACTATTTATATATTCTTTTTTTGTACTTCAAATTCATCATCTGTCCTTATCTGTATATTTGGTTCTAGTGTGCAAATTTGTCCATTTTTTCAGTATTGTTGCTGGCAGTTTCCTGTTAGTTATTTCCCCCTTTCCCTACTTCTCTTTAAAATTCAGTTGCTACTGTTAGTAGGCTTCGTATGTTTTTCANGGTGTCGATTGTTGAACAAAACTTTTTTTTCCACTTTTGATCGATCGATCGATTGATTGATTGTTTCTCCAAAAATACTTTCATCGTTCAAAGCAATACTTTAAACTACAATGTAGCACAAGGAATGTCCAACAATGTCTGCACGGAGTTTTAGGAAATATATCGTTATTTAAGAAAAATATCTTCGTTTCAGCTATTCAAGTATCTAAAAAATATAATTAAAATACCAAGAAATTAAATTACACAGTTAATCCACATTAAAGTAACTATATACCAATATCGTCAAACATTTTAAAAGTGTTTTGTACGTTAATTAATTTTGTTGATGGGTTAAACAACGATGTTTCAAAATGACAAAAGATCATAATAATTTCCTTGGAAATACTTTTTCCTTCATCACGAATCGTCCTTAATTTCAATGAGAAGCGAGTTCATTTGTGATTTTGCTCATCAAGGAGAACGATTATAAAAATCAACATTTGATGAAATATTATTACATCCTCCTTTAACTCATTATTTCTTCTTGAAGGGTACTAGCAAGGAATAAATTTTTTCCGTTCGTTTCTTGTAAATACTTTTCCGAGCCTTGCGTAATTTAACCTTAGAAGGAAAATAATCCCAACTTTCAGAAATAAAAGTCAGTGAAATATTTGCAGCGGAGATAAATTTCAATCTACAAACTCTGGGAAAGATGAAGCGCTGCCAATTAAAAGAATCAAAATGTCAAAAATTTCGTTTCATTTGGGTAAAAATGATTCAGACCCGTGAACTGTCAAGAATGACGAATTTTTGACAAAACCGAAACAATTAGTAAGTCATTGAAAACCTATTACATTACACACGTGTTGATGATATGTGTGTATATATATAACTACTGTTATGATGTAATTACAAATGTAACGTAGATTTGTAACTCGTAGTGTAATTAGTAATTAATTAACGTACCAATTGACTATTATGTATTTAATAAAAATGATTGCATGATACGTATAATATGAGTCGTTGGATCAATAAAATATCATAATCATCATCATAAAAATCATCATCATCATCATCATTGTTGTTCTTGTTATCATTATTATTAGGTACGGAAAGATAATGTGTGAAAAATGAAGCATTGTTGTCTCCTGTCTGCATTCATTGTTACTTCTCACACTTACATATATACGCAGTTTGTTGTTGTCGATATAGCAGTTAGAGCACGCTGTATTGGTAAACAAGGTGACATATATGCATCACTTACTAAGCCAAGGGTATAATGAGATTATCATGTATGCTCTGTGTACGCAAACCACTTCTCCATCCTATTTGGAATGTTTATCCAGACGTTGACTTCTCCTTCAAATTATTATAATTGTATTTATATTTTACTGAACATTCTTCACGAATCAACAATTTCTTTTGCGACAGAATAAGCTTGATTACAAATACATTGGTGCATAGATAACAGGAATAAATATTTGCGTCATCATTTTTCCCGAATTGTTTTAACGTCATCATTTTTCCTGACATTATTTTGACGTCATCGTTCCTCGCGACACCCTCACCTTTCACGTCAGATGATAACGTAATGGTAGTTATTTAATTTCCCTCTCAACAATTATGCTCTTTACCTATAAGCTCATTGCGTAAGTGATCGGCAGCTTCTCGGAAACAGATGTTTTGTGTCATACTATGAGGTCATGCGGTGTATAAACAATTGCTCGAGCACGCTGGAAAACGAAGATTTCAGTTCATTTTTTCATTTTAAAATATCCTAGAGAAAAAAAGCATTGTTTCTCAATCGACGATAGCTTTGTAAATGACGCGCAATTTTATCAACTCCTACTTTCGGATTGGGAATACTCAAAAGCAATGCGAATGTGAAATATTTAATTTAAATATCCGTACTTTCAACTGCATCTAATCATAGTAGTAATGCCGTTAAGATAATTATGTTTTCAGGCATTCAAGAATCGAATGTAATAAATATTTTAATGAAAGTGTCAGGTAAAGGCCAACAATTACAACATTAGATTATTATTTTATTGTTGGCTAAAAAATACATCTATAAATTCGACAGTAGATTTGCATTAAAAGATAGAAATGTTTCATTCTCTGTTGAATATTTCCTTCTTGAGATTCAGTTCGTTTAGAGTCTACTCGCAAAATCAAGATGCCGTATCCGTTCTAAACTAATTCCCTTATACAGAGCTTATTGTTGCATACGCTGTTGATAGGAACACATGATTACATTGTTGCGTTGCTATTGAAATGTTTAGCCGCATTATTGCATTACTTACAGAAGAAAACGAAATATAAAATCGATCTCCTTCACATTTATTTTTAAGGATTCTACGAAACTATTCGAATCGAAGAGCTTATGTTTGGAAAAAAAATATTATAAAATGAAAGTTACTGAAACAGGCGCGTGGAATTCCTTCATCTTGCTATGAAATAAAATTTCTTGAGGTTCAATTCCTTGACAGTTTAGAGCTAAAACAGCTGATATATGATATGATTTTATTTCATAAGATCACAAAACATTTGTTTTCGTTTACAGCACATCGAGATAAATCATCGAGTAATTAAAAACTACTTATAGTAGTAGTATTGTTAGAAGTGCTTCCACGGCCGCGGTCATTTTGCACGTGGGTGCACAACCGGGAATAGAACCCGGGACCTCTTTTAATAATAATAATGATGAATGATAATTATGATGATATGATGATGATGACGACGATGGTGATGATGATGATGGATACAGGAAACTAATTCCAATTACATCCATTTTATTAAATATTGCAAACAATACTTCACTTTTACTGAAGTCGAACGCTTTGCTCACTTGGTTATCCAGGAGCCCGAAAACTACTTATCTCTGTGAAAATCTTGACATTTTTCTTTATCAAACTAGTACTTTTTAAATTTAACTATGAATAGTATTTTCTGTAGTCCACCGCAAATGACCAATAGACCACATACGAATGTATGTAACTCTTTCATCATTTTGTGTACGTGATTGGATGGAGGGAAATTCTTGTGCTTGTAAGAAACACGGGCGAAAGGGCAAATTGCGTGGTGGGTGTTTCCAAAATGATCCGAAATGAAGAGAAGTTAGCTCACGACCTATTTAGCCCGATTCTTGATATCGTCAGGCACGGAAGCCGCTCTTCAGGCTGCGGATTTAGGTCAGGGAAAGGAAGGATTCGGGCGATACAAGTGGGAGGGGTTGGGAAAAAAATGGGGCAAGGACGCAAGCCATCAATTCTGCGGAGAAGTTTTATTTGGAGACGAAAAGAAAGTAATTTTTTGGAATGGAGACTATATTGGTGGATCGATACATTTTGGGCCGCGGAGTGCTAATGATGAAGCAAATAAAATTCTTCTACTTTTTAACGAGCTCTGTCTCCATGGATACAGCTCTGGGCGCATTGTTGAGGACGGTGGTAAACTTTTCGATCGAACTTTTTCGCCAAGTGTCGTTCGTATTTGCAGAATTATATTTTGGTAGTTACGTAACTTCCTGCAACCATAACTTTGTTGGTACAAGATAGAGGAAAGTGTATCATTCATCTAATTTTTCTCAGTCTTATGCTGCGTAGCTATGGTAACGTGAAAGCTAAACAGGTATGGACGATACTAAAGTCATCATAGTCACTCCTTATGGAGTGTTATGAAATGTGGTATTCTTCGAGTCACTGTGCTGCTCTAACTCGGACTCACGGCATCTTAGCTTAGTGAGGAATGCAAATTACCTCATCCCTCATCTTACAAAGTAAGCCTCATTCCCATTCCATGGATTTTGGTAACTTTTCGTGGAGGGGTCGAGGGTTCGACTAGTCTTCAGGCTGATGAATTTTCCGACAATTGCGTACAATCCTAATGTACTGGAATAATGTTCTTAAATACTCGATCGAATTTTAAAATTCAGATGGAATCCAACCAACGAATTTTTCCGCCGTTTTTGTGGAATCGAGCAAATATTACGGATAAGAAAAACTTGTATTTTGCGGATGGGCGCACCGCAAGTGATACTCAAAAAACCAAGAATCGCAGGCACACTGCAAGATGCCAACTCTTCCATATTGGCGTGAGATTTCAGTAGATAATCGGCAGTTCTTGTTTTGATGATTCGGCATTCAGACCGAAAGCTATTGGAACCCTCCTCAATCCTTCCAGCATCAGCTACCAAAAGACGGAATGAGGCTTACTAGGCAAGGTGAGGAGTGAGGCATTTCCCACTGAAACAGAATGCCATGACAACGTGTCTACTTTTGGTCCTCAACGCAAGATTGAATAGACGAGATTCCTAAGAGAATTATCTTCGTCAGCAGAGCTGTCGATATGTTTGTTTTAAGCACTAGAGTGAAGTACTTTTCAAGAGGAGATCAAACATAGATAAGTTAATCTTATCTTCAAAAGTCGATTTCGGCTACGAAACGCGATTTCATTGATGAAATGGCGGCTGTGATATTTTGCATTATACACGAGCAGTCTTTCTATCGCCGCACGCATTTGTGAGATAGTTTCAGGGGTAATTGCTGTACATAGCAACGGATGTGTATCCAATCAACAACCAGCTAACGACATGGCTGAAACTCATAATAAAAACTACAGTAAAACCTTAGTGTTCCGCAATTCTAGAGCGCAAATGATGCCTTTTCCAAACATCCGGGCTCGAATTAAACGAACGAGTGAAAATTGGATTATTTCTTTGCTCTTGGGCGAAACGGTGGCATTCTGTCATCTTTCTGACCCCACGGAAAGCTTATTGACGAAAATGGCGCAAAAGGATGATTGCCGAATTAAACGCAAAGGTTACCGGTCATGGAAGCAAATTAGGGCTCCATTACGCATGCATTTTGAATTATTCGATGTGCGACGAACAAGTAATGCTGTGGTATTTGCCGGGGACTAAAACATGACGTCCAATCGTCTGACGTCGCTCCAACAAGGTCTTGCAGAATTACGTTATTGTGAGAAAAACCCTAGTTATTTTCGGGAAATGTGACCTCGCCTTAACTTTCTATGGACTTTGTGGAATTTAGTCGTTTGTGAAAGATCGCATTACATGATTACACCTTTTAAAAAATAAAGCAGAAATGTTGGGTGTATGTTAGCCCGAAACTCGATGGCCAAAAGTCGCACAACTTTCAAACGTATAATATTGTTAAATGTCTTTCCTGCGCAGACAATAGGCTACTTTTCTTTCACCTAACCGCCCCCGGGTCGATCCCAGGCGAGTCAAGGTGTTTCCATAAGAAATGCTTGTTTAGTTCACTTTTATCACTTGCAGGGTTTATTTCATTTGCAAAATTAAATCAGAAAGAATAGTCGTATAAAATAGAGACGAGAACCAAAAGCAGGGAAATTGAATGAAGATTCTTATTTTAGTCGTGGAAAATTGTTTGCCGTTCGAAATTGTGAGAATTTTGATAAAATACATGAAAGTTTAGTTAAATTTTGAGGTTGTAAACAAACCCTAACGACCAAGCCAATTGTTGAATCCGAGCTCATACCTTTCCCCATAGGAATACATGGATAATATAGGCCCGTTTAAAGGTAATCATAAGGATCAATAATAAAGTATGTAAAAAGGAGAAAATTCGAACATTTTGCGTTTACAATGACAAATTACTGAGTCATAATCAGAGTCAAATAGGAGGTAAACTGAATATTAATTCTTTCACCCAAAGAAGATAAATTGAATACATATTATTATTTTGATCGTGGAATATTGCTTACGATTCGAAATTTTGATCAAATACACAAGCACTTTGTGTAATTTTGAGGGGGCGTTTTTGAAATAAACAACCCGTCCCCCTGACGACGAAGCCGATTGTTGAATCCGAGCTCAAGCATTTTCCATGAGAATACACGTGGAATTTGGGTCGTTGAACCATCGAAAGGTGCCATTGTGTGATCTTGAGTAAAATATGTTTGCTACATGTTATGAAACATCAAAGAGAAATTGAGCCGTAAAACTTGTTTCGGAAAGACGCACATTTTGCCCAATTTGGAATTTGTCTGGGGAAGACGATAAGCCGACCTTCCTCCATAGAATTATCTCTATTTCCTTCCTCTTATCCCGAAATTATCCCAAGGATGGCGTTCATCAATCTCTCCCCGTTTCGTGTTCCATGGCGAAGAAGCATTAACTATTTCACTTCCATGTTTTACTCGATATATGGTTCCTAATGCATTCATTTCTGTAGAAAATCAATCGTGGCACATAATCATCACCTTTTCGAGCGTTTCAAATCGAAATAATGTTAAAAGTATGCTTTCATTTGCGGGCTTCAGTTTACTAATTGTATTTTCTCCCTCATCACAACGTACATTTGAAGAAAGGAGTTGTTAAAAATTGTAAGTTTTTCGTTAGATATTTCCTTTTTTCCTTAATCGCGTGTATTAATGGCCTGCCATCATCTACCAAAGGGGGTGTAGATCCCTACCTGGACCCATTCTCTGCTTCCTCTATGTAATAAGTACGGATTTACTTGCTCGGCGTTATATGGACTTATTCATAGGTATATCTTAATATTATCTGTGTGTTCCAGAATATATTTTGAAATTTTCATGAAACCAAAATATGAGTTACATTTGATAATTTACCCACAGGAAATCACAAAAACATTGTAGATAATGTTTTTGTAGAAAACATTAATACTTAAGGGCTCTAAATGTTCCATACAGTTCTTGAATTTAATTCGTAATTTTCAATAAATAGAGAAAAATATTGGACGTAACTTAATTTCTCACAGATAGTTTGCCATCTGCAAAAAAATTAGTTACCCTTGTGAATTGGGGCCCTCTCATACTCGGGGCCCCGATGCAATACATCCACGGAACTCTTGGTTGACCCTGCATATATTAGTAACAGCTATTACCTTAGTCAAGTGAACCTCAAAGTGGGTATGACCGCCTCCCTAGGGGCGCTGGGCTAATCTAGGAGGCCTTTGACGTAAGATAATATCTCATTGTCAGTCATAATATGTCCTCGGACTCACGGATAGCCAAGTGGGCACCATGTTCGAATTCGGTGAAAGTGTTCCCGGGTTCGATTCCCTATGGGGACCGAAATGATCAAAGCAGTCGATGTAGTATTAAACAATACTGCTATTAACACATTCTCAGTTGAATTTTACTTGATTAAGCAGAACATAAAAGAATTATCATGTGATTTTTATGTTTTTTTGTCATCGCAGTTTTTATGGAATTTAATTTATTGTTCTCTAGATTCGGCATTTAAGATTACAATTTTCGTAGATGACGGTTTGGTGGGCGGTGGTACGGATCCAAGGGGCAAAAGTTTAAGAAACGCTGCTTCAATCGATCCTAGCGAGGGAAACTGAAAGAAACATACATCACCCATGATTCAGTCGAAAAGAAAATTGATGGTTATCGTATCTGCGCCACGAAAGAATCTTCACGAAGGGTGTTTTCCCCAGTCGTCTTGAGAAAAGTGTCTGTTCATCGTGTTTCTTTATTTCCCCAGTCCATCTAAGGTAATTTAAACGCAAAATAAATACACACGAAACCACTTGACGCAGAGGCAAACGCTCTTGAAAAGAACGCGAAGACACGTGAGAAATTCCTGGAATAGGCGATGGATGTTTTTATTTTTATTTTTTTTGCCATTTTTACCTCCATTTTGCAGATTGCGAGATTTCCCAGGTAGAAAAAATGTAGATCTCACGCACAAAAAGATCGGGCATCCCTGTTATTTGAGAAGTTAATTACGCGAAGTTGATGGCTTCTTCTATAATAGTAACATCACCGTCAGCCACCGGAAAGTTTCCCACGGCGGTATTTACCGAGGTAAAGGGCAAGGAAGGAGTTGATAATAATGCAGGCGTTGGCGGGAGGAAAATACCACGGGATGTGGGAGGCGAGGGCAAAGACATACGTGCACATCGGTTTCGATAGAAAGGAGAGGATCGGGGCAAAGGTGTGGGACGGTATAAAGGTTAAGGTTATAGACATGGGAACCGGAATGAGAAGATATACGCGAGAAAGGATTAGGAAAACGCAAGTGTAAATACATTCCTTAGCAACGTGAGCTAAGTTGTTTATCCTCGTGTCTCCAGCCATTATGGGCGTATGAGAATTCCTTGCAAGAGTCATATGAATTCTCTAAAACTCCCCAGTCTAATCTCCAAGCATTTGTCTTCAACGTACGACCTTACATTAAAAACAACACCATGTTTGAACGAAATGGAAAGTGAGGATTTCGAACGATATCATTCGAATAGGGCATTCTTATCTGACACGGGTCAAAAGACCGATCTATAAGACCCAGTTATCTCAAGCATGCAATACTTTACGTCAGGAATGAGGAAACTCATCGACTTATGCTCAGTACATCCGTAGGATCACAAATATCTTGCCAACGAATTTCGAATTAAATGTAAAACTTGGGTAAGCGTTTCAGTAAATAAACAAGAAGAAATATACACAAATAAACTAATATTTAAATTTTGATGAGTGTCTGTAGGTTTGTAAATCATTCTGCATTAGTTCTGCAGTCTGAATAAAATATCTATTCTTCAATTCGGCTGACTACAATCACCAAAAGAGTGTAGTTCGTACAGAGCAATGAGCATGTCTGATCAATAAACATTTTCATTTAAGCGTACGCACCATTTTGAATGCTTGCTGTTCTGGATGCAAATCTAAATTTCATGATTTCGTTCATTATTCACTCCGCGTTCTTTTTGCCGTAGGAATAACCCTTTAACTTTTCATTTTTTTTATCATCGCCCCAAGGTGATTGATTTTCGATATATATTTTTTTCTAACACATCAATCAACCTGCTTTTCAACAGTTGATGGTGTCTACAAGCAACTGATATTTTTTATCCGTGAAATGCACTTGTCATAAGTCTACATTTGAACAACAGTAATCCTTCAAACGCTCTGAGGATTAGGGATTACCAGGTTATAAAAACACCGTATCATTTGAGCACTAGATTCTTCGACGAAAAACGATTATTCAAAACTTATCAATTAGGTATACGAGATAATCGAAAAGTTGTAAATACTGCATGCATCTGGTTGATGTAGCAAGAGTAATTGTTATCAGATAAGATGATCAAAATTTAACTTTGGCGCATTTATGGCGACAAAACTACGCCCTAAATAATTAACAGTTTCTTGCAGAATGGATTGAATATAAGATGATGATTTGACGTATAAAGACATTCCTGATAGCTTATAATTATTTTCTACTAATTTCAACAGGAAAAGTGGTAAATACTTGGACAGAATTACATCATTCACATCATCCCTCATCCGAGTTATCGTCTGCCAGCAACAGGAATCAGCTGGGGGTTTCCCGAACAAAAGAAGGTGCACGACGCAATTGCGTATGAGTTGGAAGCTCGTGCGATGAGGGGCTAAGCTTTGAAATTTATATAGCGCATGAGGAGGCTTCAGGATGATTATCACCTTCCAGTGTTTTGAAATTGTTTCTTTCTCACCTATTATACTACCACGGAAATGAATAATATGAAAGAAAACCTGGTGAGTTTGAAAAATCTCCTTATTTTCATCTGATGCTTCTTACCGTACTTAGTGCATGATTTTTGTTGATTTGTCTGTACTTACCGTATTGATTCATCAGTGTGAAGACGAATGGTCAGAAATTCAGCAGCGGTTTGACAAGGAGGGTCTGGATTTCAAAAATCTTAGTCCAGAGGAGAGAATACTTCATGTATGGCGGTGGCTGGTTGACGCAGAAAGCAATTTGCGAAGCTCTAGGAAAATGTTGGACAAATTGCGTGAGCTTCAAAGTGAAGAGATGGAAGTTAGTTTATTTTCTCGATATTTATTGTATTTTTATCAGGCCATCGGTATTTTCGCAGTTACGATTCGTAAAATTTTTAAAAACGCTGCGGTCCTTCATTCTAGTAAATGGCTATTTTGAATTGGAGATTGAAGATAAACTGTTTCATTAATTTCTCTTATTATACATTTTGTATATATATCCATGATTGAATTCCTATGTTCCATGTTTTATGAAAATTTTAATTTTCAGGAAATGGAAAGTTACATGTGCCATATTAGAGAACTGGCCGAAGAAAGAGCTGAGCATTTGGAATCAGAGACAGAGTCCTTACGTTCTCGTTTGGAGACATCTCAACACCACGCTGCTACGTTAGTTAATCTTCTTCGCCAAAGTGGAGTTAGAGGAGCTTCAGAAGATTCCATCAGCGAACAAGTAATCTTAATGATGTATCATGGAATGACAGTTTTAGTTGTTGATTAATTTTGAAAAAATTGCCTCACTTTTGCGCTTGAAATTAAAACTTGTTTTTATTATTATTTATATTAACGAGGTTTGTTGTCAAAACTTACGCATAATTCCCATGTCTCTTAATCTCTTAAACATTTTCATAAATAGCCGATGGAATCGTTGCTAGTATAATTGAAATAGTGATTGATTCTAAATAAAGTGTTATTATGATATTTACCGCCCCTTAGCAATTTATTTCGCAATTTTCCTCTTTTTGTTGAAGGTGGCCCTTCTTATCGCAGACAGGGCTAAGCTAATGGAAGAAATTGAAGTTCTCAGGAATCTTAAAAGCACCAATGGAGTGAATGGTTTAAATAAGGAAAACGATCTGCTCTCAGAAATCATAAAAGTGAGTACTTTTTATGTTTTACATTTTAGCTGCTCAGCAGCCATAGAAAAGATTGATTTTCTCAAAAGCAGAAAATTGGAAGCTGTCAGGTTTTGAATTTCTTTATTAATTATTGTTTGTACTATTGTAACTGTGTAACTGTATTGTAACTGTGTAAGAAGTATCATGTAATGAAATTTAGGTGTATTTCTTAAAAGGATGTCTATCGAGTTTGAATAATGTCAAGCTGAGACATCTTTGTAAATAATCTTTTCTTCGAAAAGAAGACAGTTTATGATACTTAAAGCTTTTCTTTGGTTTTCTGTTAAGCTCCAGTCTAGAATGTTTGATTTGTATGATCAATGTAAAACATACTTTGTGAATCAATTATGGTTGTTGATTTATATTTCTTGCATCTTGTGCCTCCTTAGTAATTATATAGGATATTTGGGCATTAGGTGACTCCCAATAGTTTATTACATTTAAGTCACTGTCAATTAAGTACTTGTTAAAACGTTTAGGTCATGAATGTGTTATGTTTATAACATATCTAAGAAAGTGGTTTCTAATGTTCGAATGCTGTATTAAAAGGTTGAATTTTGTTGTACATTTTGTATTGTTGATTCTTAATTGAAACAACTTGCAGGATTATGATTGATGATCTTATTTGTTGTGGATGTATTTAATGTTGAATCACAAAATCACATTTTGTCATTCGTCGGCTTCTCTTTTCTCTGATTGTTATGATTTTCCTCCTCAGGTTTCCTCCGAGAAAGAAGTTCTTCGGAGAGAAGTGCTTGAAATGTGTGAAAGAGTTCAGTTATTAGAAAAAGCGTCAAAACAATTGGAATTAGATAATGAAAGGCTAGCTTACAAGGTAAATCAATCAATCCTTCAGCCTATTGCTTAAGTTAGTTTAAACATATTTGCTTTAAGCTGTATATATCAGCTTATGAATGATTTTATTGAATAATTTGAACTCTTCAATATAGCTTTCGGAAGCTTTGGCTGAATTAGAAGAACGGGAGTCTCAATTAAGGCAGCTGAGTGTGTGTAAGTATCCACGTTAAACTGCTTCTAAGTAGGCTTTTGCAGAATTTTGGTATTAATGAGCAGGATATAGTACCATTTTGTTTTTTCGATATTTTTTATTCTACTTTCCATTATTGCCAAATTCAAATTAAATTCTAACTAGATTTACAAAAGAAATCATTGTTAAAAATTGTGCTTGCATATTTTTGGAAACCGCATGTTTTATTTGGCGATTGTATATGTGTTATGATTAAAGCATGTTAGTTGTTTTTTTAACTGTAGAAAGGTAATACCTGACCAGCATTAGTACATTGATGACATTTCTTTGATGGTAACTCTCTAAAATTTTATGTAACCATTTAAATTTACTTCCTCAATCATCTATACTCATGATATTGCATTTGCTTTGTAAAACTAACATCAAGTTTCCATAATTCCTGATCTCCAGACATAAATTTGATGGTAATGGTAGAAG
Source organism: Ladona fulva (assembly GCA_000376725.2). Classification (NCBI taxonomy): domain Eukaryota; kingdom Metazoa; phylum Arthropoda; class Insecta; order Odonata; family Libellulidae; genus Ladona; species Ladona fulva. The sequence goes on from KZ308437.1 coordinate 564,272, forward strand.
GCTCTGATTCCTCCTTAGAAAATTCTGTATGCCTAAGCAATACATTTCATTTTGGCTTTGTAGTGCATATTTTATCCTAGGATACCTTTGCAAAAATTATTAATGCTGTGTATGATTGACACTCATATTCTGATAGCTGTTTTTAAGTATGAAATGGGATATAAACAGTGATTAAGATATTTATTTTTATCTAATACCATTGAGGGTAATTCATGGAGGAATAAGTTTTTAAAGTGATATCGCCTCAAGCATTTTCCTCTTATTTTAAACTAACTTTTGGATAGCCCAAGGTAGCTGGTAGCATCACAATACTTATTTCATCTTCCGTATTTGTATGTACTCTATTTGAAGACATTTATAATGCAATCTACTGTATTTCAAAGATTCCCAGCTTTAGTTTGCAAAGCAAGTTGTAGCAAGTTGTCATCTGCTGTTGCCAAAGTAGTTAGTTTTCTAGATAAAACCTGATTAAAGTGAAGATGCATCTCTTCTCTATCTTGAATTCATATTTATTTGACAAGCTATGTGTCTATAAAATCAACATGACTTTATAAAACTTGGCATTTTCATTGCATTACAACATATTCTGTGGAAGTGATAAATTAAGTTTAAGGTAATTGTGAACTCATAAGTGATATATGCAACTGAATTTACCCCTTACAAACATTTTATCAAATCTACACAGGTATTCTCAATATCTTCCCAGCTTATTTCGCTTTAACGTTAACCCTCAACCAAAATGTCTGTACTTTAAAATGCGTTGCTTAGTTGATCTTTTTTATCGCTGATTAAGTGCTAACTGCAAGGTTTTTTAGGATTAGATAATGTAAGAATTCTTTTGTAACTGGTGCTTTTCTTTTTTCTTTATTTGGTATGTAAGGGCCTTATGATGCTCAAACTCTCAAACATCTGGCTGCTAACAAGAACAAAAACTATAAACAATCTGTAATGCTGAGAAATAGCAGCAATAAACCATCCTCTTAACCTTCACTGTACCTATATAACTGCTTCTGACCTCATCATCTCGATTCTTTCTTTGAAAAGCTCAAATGTAAATTGTTTATACTTTTCAACTTGTCATCTTTAGTCTTACCTTTAACAAAGTATGCTTTTAAGTAGTTTTCCATTAACCATTTGGAGTTTTCATATTGTTTACTAATTCTGGTAGGTTTTAATGAGCTTTGAAATTGTTTATTTTACAATACTAAACTATGAACTAGGACTCTTGAAGTAGTTACATGTAAATACATTTATAGCAGTCAATCCTACAGTTGCTCAATAACAACTCCAAGGTTTATCATTAACTATTCTTTTTGTATAGTTAAATTTGCCATATCATATTCATAATATACTTTAGGTTTTCTGTTTTATTTGTTATCTGAAACTAAACCAGATTCTCCTTGTACTGATTATTATAAGGATGATTTTTATACATCATTTTATAACTTTTGTTTGCTGTTAAATAGTTTGTTTTATTATCTCTATGGCAATTTCTTGTTGTTGATTTGTTGTTAATTATTATTTATTTGATTTTATTATAATATTCTTTAAATAAAATTTTTCATTAAACTTGGCTTGAATTTTATTTCTGGGTTATTAATGATTTTGAATTATTTTATCACTAGATTATTTTTAGTATCAGCAATGAAGAAATTACTTACTCTTATTCCTTTATTATCAGTTCCCCTTTTTGTTTCCCTTTATAAACTTAAACACTCTGGAATGTGGTTGGTTAATTGTACCAAATGATCCCTCATACCAAAGCCAGACATGCATAAAAAGAGGCCCTCCCCTTCATTGAGAGGTTACTGCATCTCTGGGATGGAACCATAAAATGTTTAGATCTGGTTTTCAGTCTGGTTCAATGGAAAACAAAATTTAGGTTCAGATTTGGTTATGCTCCATTTGCCGATTCTGAACTGGTTCAAACTTTTTTTTGTTTCCCTCACTAAAACCATTAAAATGTGGCACCTCTGAAGGTAATTTGATTATGCGTAGATTTTCTACGTAACATGAGCTTGAATGAACCTTAAAAATATAATTTTTGGTACGAAAGTCACTAAAATCAGATAAATTTAAAAGTAAAGAGTTCATTTTAGCTAGATGCAAATCAACAGTCCATACCACTAATATAACTCCATCTTTAGGTAGTTAAATGTTATTGCTTGGAACAAAAAATTTGAGTGGAATAAATAACAATAACTGTTTGTTTTCTTAAATTTCAATATTTTCACTCCAGGGAAAATAATGGTTCTTTCAGCTTAATTCTGGTACAGTTCCTGCTGCCTATATTTCCTTAGAAATGGTAAACTAGTGATACATAGCTTAAAAAAATGGTAATAGTATACATAGCATAGTAATGCTAATAATAGTGTTACATAACATAAAAAAGTTGAATAACTATTGTATTCAATTGGAAAATGTCCACGTAGGAGATTTATAAGTTGATTCATGCAATGAATGTAGTTGTTACCCAGCAAAATATATGTATTATTTTGACATTAATATTTTGGTCATGAAAAATTAAGAAAGGGTCTCATTATTTTTATTTAAAATCCAAAAAGAGCAAATTTTAATTAATCTGAATTTTCTTTTATGAAAACTGAGGGAGTGACATAAAATAATGGTGCTTCTTCAGAAGTTATGTTAAATTTTAAATCATTTAATGATTTTCAATCATTAAATACTAAGAAACAATCTAATTGAAAGATGATATTTTTTAATCTGTAATGATCATACAATCACTCTGTTACATCTCTTCACAACTACATTTAAAAAAGTTTGTACTAGTAGGCATGTGATGATGGTTGAATTTAAGCTACAAACCAATTCACAGTGACAAAACAATTGAATTTACTTGATAGTTGATGAAGCCCAGTATTTTTGAAAGTTTTTTGGACTATGTTGGAAACTTCGGTGAAGAGACAGCAGAAATAAATTGTGCTAACAACTTAGGTTGCTGAAAGTTGTAGGGGAGAGTAGGAATTACAGAGGTAAATCTTTGTTGGATTGTGGGAGGCAGGCAATCAGTGGTTTTACGGTTAGAATTGTGTAAATGAAGTGATGGCGTAGCTAAAGAATCACATGGAGAGTTGCAAGAAGAACAATCTTTGGATTGTTAAACCTGTATAATGATATAGATTATTTAACCCTTTAACTGCTCCCATTGTCTATTGACTACGATTCTTTGGCCTTTTTCCTTTGTTTTGTGAAATATGGTCTCCTTTGCATGTACATCGTAGGTAAGCCACAAGAAAATGAGACTATAGAAATAATTTCCACCATTTAGATGACCAATGGTTCAATTACAACTAAAATATCTGCTAATTCAATAAACAAGTTTTATGCATGTGATAGGAAAAATTTCGAAATTTTGCAGTCGAAGGGTTAAGCAACAAAATAACCACCTCACATTTCTGCTCCCTTTCAAGTAGTATATTTTTCTTACGATAAATCTACTTTGGATTTTGTTGGGGTGAAGAAAGCTGTTGTGTTAGCACTTATCTGGAGTTTTCTTTTTCACAACTGTAACTCAAGCATTTCAGGAGGATACAATAAGGGAATTGCAAAAGTGACATGCTCATAAATTTGCCAAATGCCACCTACAGTCAAAGACTCAAAAGCACATCTTTCAATTTAATCTACAGCATTAAAACTGTAACAAAAAATCGCAAATTCAATTTAATTCTTGATTATTCAGCTGTATTAAAGTTTGTGGTATTACTACTTCAACACCAGAAGATGGGATATAAGAAATTGATTCTTCTTTACTCCATAGAAATACCGTTCTTTTGCATTTTTATTGCAGTTTCATTTTCTGTGTTGTTGAAAAATCCTAAGGTAATATAAATAAAATTGCTTGTTTTGTAAGACAAAAGGATATTAAATATTTTAAGGAAAGTATATTCTAGCTTTGGGACGGGAGAAAGATATTCTAATCAATAAACAAAACAGAGAAAAGTTAATATAGTCAGTTAACAGAAATGAGAGTTTTTTAACTTACTTTGGTTAATATCCGAAAGAGGTGTTTTAAATACGAAATGTTTTATCATTTTATTTTAAAAATCAAAGGAAGAAGAATATTAGTAAACCTTTGTTTGCTCTAATGG
>KZ308437.1:568574-590174 GCA_000376725.2 Ladona fulva
TGTTTTAAATACGAAATGTTTTATCATTTTATTTTAAAAATCAAAGGAAGAAGAATATTAATAAACCTTTGTTTGCTCTAATGGAGAGGGGTTTTAAAATAATTTTTCATATTTTTTACTATAATCACACGATTAAAAATAAAACTTCTTATCTAATCTTAAATCTTGAAATTGCAATACTTAAAAATAAATAATTAGCTGGTATCCTGGCAATAAGCACTCAATATACCATGTCCCTGCAGTTTCATGTTTGAAATATTATTCGTTTAAGTTGTGGCTTATGTCAAAGAAAGAACACAACATTGGTTTTAAAACAATCATCAATTTTTTTATCAAATGCCTTCTAAGGCAAGAAGTGAAATGATACCTGAGGTAAAGAATTCCTAATGATTTAAATAAATTTAGATTCTGAGTAATAAATAGTCTATGTTTATGAGAAATGGAAATTGAATTCCACATTCATCATCAGAATTTCTTTCCAGTGGAGTCTTGCCATGCATTTAATGGAGATATTTTATCAGTTTAAAGCTGTTGAATATGGTCTCAGAAGTAATAATCTTTCAATTCTGTTCATATAAAAAATGTTGTATCATTTGATTTGTGGTTAAAGAATAATGCTATCGGCAGTGTTGTAGTACAGCTCAGCATACTAATATTCATTGCTAAATCAATTGCTAATAAGTTTTATTTCCCATGACCTTATAAAAAAATAGAAGAAAAAGAAGATTTTTCTATATAGCTTCTATATATAATCTCTTATCAGTGCATGGAAATTGGGTGTTATAAGTGATTGCTCTAAGTAATAGTACGATTCCCTTTTTATCCAAATCATTAATTGTAATGATGCATGCATGCTTCACTTTATTATCAGTAAGTTCCTTCCAAACAGTTGAGAAAGTTCAGTAGTTATTATTATTTGTAGGAAACTCTTCTTCATAAGAAGTTGAGGTTTTGCATTAAGTTTTGTTTGTAAAATCTTTAAGAAAAAATTTCATAGCCATGACTAAGTTGTCATTATCTACTATAAAAGAAAGAAAATCAGTTTAAAATTTTTTATCCTTATTGAGCCAAAAAAAAGATAAGAAAGGTTTTCTCAAGAGATAGGGTTGAGTGGTCACTGAGGAGTAGAGGGGTTGTAACTCAAAAATATGAGACTTCTAATTCATCTTATCAAGGTGGATGTTATTGCCATGATTTTTCTCCCTAAGAAGGTAAGATCCCTAAACCTGGGAATTTATGAAACAGAAGTTTGAAAAAAAGATATGTATGTTCCAGAATTGTTACTCTTCATAAAGCAGTAAAGATTAAATAATTCATCATTAATTGGAATGAAGTTTAAAAAAACCTTGATTGTCTTCAAAATATCTGCTTCTGATCCTGCGTAATGCATGTACCAAGTGAAGGCCAGCCAAGAGGAATAAAATTATAATATAAAAGAGGTATTGGTCTTTATTCCCTGAGATACTACTAGTAAGACATTTCATTCATTTTTCTGGTTGGAAAGTTTCACAAGAACAACCCAGAAATCCATTCGGTGCAAGTTGGGTCACATGTAGATATGATTAGTACATAAACGTGATATCAGGTAAAATCTATGTCACCCGCAAATGGCAATTTTCAAAATATTTCATTTGTCTGAATAGCTTCATATTATATTACCTCTATTCTCAAAATTATCTTGTATAATTTTAACCAGCAACGCCGAGGTCCCGGGTTCAAATCCTGGTTAGGGCATGGATGTTTTTGTTTGTGATAGATTAGGTTAATTGTAAGAGTGGTCTCGATAGACCAAAATTCGCCTAAATAAAGACGTTATTATTATTATTATAACAAAACTATTTCTGCCTACCACTTTATTTCTCTTTAATTTTTAATCTTTTGGGAGAAATAAAATTCCTATGGGCACTTGGATTGAGCAGCTGTTCCAAGATTGATAAGGAAGAATTCAGCAAAGATTTAGCGAATTATGATTTTCACCTTTTAGAAATAGAAATAACTTAATTCCATTTCAGCATTTTCATTTAGCTATACTATTAAGGATATTATGAAAACTAGAGCTTTTAAATTCTCAACAAATATCGTGAGCTCAAAAATTGCTTAAGAAGCAGATAAAGAAATGTTGGATAGAAACCTAACCTGGAGAACATTGCTTGTTACTATTTACAACATTTAAGGAGTAGGGAAGACAATCGTTTGTTTTCCCTTATTTTTGAAATTTACTATAAATTAATCCATCATATATTGGGATAATCATGTGACAATTTTGACACAATTGTGACAAATAATTCTTAATTATGGAAGCATGTAATCAGACATTAAAATTTTCTGAAAGATATATTGTTTGCAACATATCAAAGTTATTCTTTCAAAATTGGTCCCCTTTAACTTGGGGCCCAGGTGATGGGCATCTACAGAACCCTACAAGCCCTGATTAAAATCCATTGGGAACATGCTCGCAAATCATAATGTTTCAGGACAGAAGCACAATCTGGTGAAGTATGAAATCAATATATATAAAATTAATATAAATATATTATGAAAATTAGAAATAAACTATACTATTATACACTATTAAACTAACTAAACCATCATAGACTGTCGACATTTAATTGCTGATTAATTTGAGCTAAAATTGTAAATGTGACTGCAAACATTGATAGATGGTCTTATCAGCCCATTGCAAAACATGCATGTTATAAGATAGCATTAATGTAAATCTATCAAAGAAATTAATTTGTTTTTTAGGGGTTGTGTGTAGTTATTATTTTGAAAATAAAGCATTTTCTCTACCATTCTTCATTTATTGGAAAATCTGCTTTATTAAACCTCATTTTCTTTCTGCCATGCATTCACTCATTTGTTTTATCAAAATTATATATTTGGATTAACATTTTTAGTACTTTTGATCTTGTTTTATTTTTTCAAGTGTTATCATAAAGCCTAAAAGACAGTCTAAATTTGATATCATTGCTATCAGTTTTGAGAAACCTAACATTTTTTTGTTGATAGGTTACTTTAGTACATCTATTTGGCTCAATAAACTAACTTGATCTAGAATCACTTTTATACTTTATTTAATATATTGATTGTAGTTGGTGGATTTAAGGCTTTTGATTACTCTTTAAGGTTGAAAACAAAGTTACTGTACCTTAAACATTGTTGCTTGATATGTTATCTCTCAGAAAATTGTTTTATGCATGTATGACATCCTTAATTTTCTAGGGTAGACCTTGGTAGCTAAAAATGCAAGTTTTGAGATGGGAATATCCTAGTAATTCATATCTCTTATTCCAGAAAAAAGTTCAAACTAGAAAAAATCTATGTTAAATTGATAATATCAAACAGCACAAACATGTCCTGAACATGGACATCTTCATTATAGAAATCTATCTACATGCAACAGTTACAACTGTTACATTACAAATAAAAACAACACTGAAGTTAATAAGCAAATATTAACTTCAAACATACGCATAATTACTTCATATTAAAAATCTCCTTTAGAAAGTCTAATTAAGAGAAGACAAATTTTCATCGGCAACTCAAATTATCAGGAAAATTAAAGTTCAGTAAACTGTAAAATAAACAGTATTTGTCAAGCTCCTTAGAGTCCTTAAGTTCATCATAAATTCTTGAAATCAGTATAACATTGCACCCAACATTTTAACGATTCCCAAATATGCATCCTACAGTTCCTGAAATCAGACTCACTCTCATCTCTTATTTCCTCTACTCCTTAAAAATTGATAGGAACAGAAGAGAAAATGTGTCTTGCAGTTTACTGAGTACTGTGATACTAATTCATAAGTGTCCCAGCTCACCATCCTTGGTGTATTAGGCTGTTACTTAGCAATACTTTATAGTCCTCTCAAAGCTCAACTAAGGTTAATTAATAGTACAGTAGAAAAGAATACATTTCCATCGATTAAAAAGAGATAAAGTACAGGAAAAATTGAGCATAAAAAAGTGTACGTATAATTTGTAAAGATATTTGTCACCTTGTGATTGCTCTACTTTTTATGTTATTTATTGTGGGAAATAAAGTAAAAATTATTTTTACTGAATCCTTATCAGTTCTAAGTATCACTTTCTACCTTATCTCTTGCTTTTACCCTTTACCCTGGAGGGTAATGTGGTTTATATTTGTATCCCAGGCTAAGCTTTATCTTTGCACTTTTTCATTGTGACAGGAATGCTGGGTAGTTGAATATCAGAAAACTTATTTGTCCAACTGAATCATAATAGAAGAAGTCTGTGACAATTTGAACTGCCTTATTGAAGAGCATACACAAAGTTTCCTCTTAAAATGAAAAATATTGAGTTATTCATTGCTTACATGTTCACAAATCTGGGAATTGTATAGAAGAATTTCTTTAATGGATCCCATACACGTAATGAAAATGTTATTGTTAAAGGAAGCTTAGTAATTATTAGCCATTATAACTTCATGAATCCTGTTGTCAATTTTGGAACAAGGGCTTAACTGCTATAATAAACTTAGCATCTCTTTCAATAAGTATGTGATTAATTCTGTTTTATGCCATTGACAAACAACTTAATAAAGACACCTTTCTTTTGGTCACCTACGACCATGATAGACAAGGGTATTAACGTAGGAAAATGTAGTAAGTATATTGATATGTAATGCCATCTATTAATGGCTGAATTTGACTAGTCCCACAACCATTCAATAGCTTCCCATATTTATTATAATACCAGGTAAACACTGATTAATATGGCTTCCCACTTAGATTTGAATCTTGGACTTTCTACTAAAGCAGATATGTTACCTGCTTGGCTACACTAAAAACTGAAACTACTGAATCGTTTTTTCTAGTTTGTATTTGTAAAATATTCAGAAATAAATTTAGCAGCCTCAGTATTATTTTTCGTCAAAGTATATTTATATAATCGATTTTGCTATAAAGGAATAAAATTTTAAAATATGTTTCAAATGACCATTGTTACAGTTGCTGGTGGCAGTGAGAGGGTGTCTTTACAAGGTCTGAGTGTGTTATGGAATGGCAAAGGGCTTTCTAACTCATTAGGTCCAGTGTTTACTAAGGGCATCTCCAAAGGGATCTTGAGGAAAGTTGCTGGTATTGGCAACATTCCAGCACCACTTAGAAGAAATAGTGGAGATGAAAACAGGGATCCAGCAGATTTTGTTATAACAAATGAAATTAGAGGAATAGAAGATGCCAATAAGATTTGCAATAGTTCCTTTGTTTTGGAGGGAGTAACTCATTCAAAAGAAGGAAGCACTGATGTCAACTCTAATTCTACCCTTCCAATGGATTCTTTGTAAGTAAACTGTTGCTAATGTTATTTGAATTTATTATGTATGTTGGTGTTGGAATTGAATTATTCTTGGTTACTGAATAAATTTAATTCAACATGTTTCTGTTTCTAGATTTTTGGTTAATGTGCATTTAAATGTGAGTGCTAGTAAAGGATACATAGATTCACATCTCTTGCTGTCCTTTTTGTGAAAGATTTGATTAATGCTAAAAGTAATAATAGGGTAATTACAGTTCATGACTTGAGGGAAAATTCTTATTGGTAGGACGATAATGATACACACATATGAGGAATTTAATTATCATTTTTATTCAACCTCTTTCTTTTTGAATCTACAGCAAATGAGCTGTTATACAGAAGCTCCCATTCAGTTGACATTCAAATTGGTCAGCCTTATTTTTCTCATTATCTCCCTTTAATTAGACCATAAGAAACACCTATCCCTATTTTTGTTAACTTCTCTTGTTAAATTTCCACAGTTTATGGTATGCCTCTTTTCATTCTTCATTTTTCATATTCCAGAACCCAGTTATGACTGTCCTTTTCAGCAAATTCCTTAAAATCTATTTATGTTACCTCAAAGCCAAATTTATAATCTTTTCATGTTTGCTAACTTCGTAAAGAAGGTACTTATTTGTTTGTTGGTGTAGAGCACTGTAAATCAGTTGACTGTAAATAATTGATGTGATATCTAATCCACATGCAATCATTGATATTTACATTCAAATAGCATTTGATATTCGATAGCATTCAAATAGCATTAGCATTCATCACAATTACCTTGTAGGAAAGGCTATGAATCAGCCCCATCCACCCTTCAGAATATATCTTCTTCTACATTCAACTCAGCATTGGACAGTGGTGGACGAGGAGGTTACTCTATAGATTCACCCAGTCGCTTATCTACTTTACTAGATTCGCAAATTGCATCTTCTCGTACAGAACTTGTACGCTTGGAGGAAATACGTAAGATGCAGGTAAGAATTTATGAGCATAAATGTATCCATTTTTATAATTTTGCCTGTAGCTGGAAATTATTATTTGCCAAAAAGAAGAAAAGGTTCTCAAAATAAATCAATTTAAGTCATTTAAATATAATTTACGTCATTAAAGTAACTCAAAAGCTGTGGTGTTACATACTAGTAGCTGATTCAGTGATAGATACAAGGCATGAATTCTAGATTTTTCCTTATTAAAAGAAAGATTTCTTGGTAATTTCCACAACAAGTTTTTATTCAACTAGTTTCAAGTATCATTTCTTTCAGTATGTCTGTTGAGTTCCACAAAGTCATGCTTGGACATATAAATTATATCTTCATTTGCCATTGAGCTGTTTATTAACTATGACTTGCACATACTCTAGGTAGCTGAGTAATAATTTTGCACAGCTGCATTTTGGTATGGATTTAAAGTTTGGTGACTCTTTTAACTTTAAGTTGATGTTTATCTCCAAGTTCGTGAAAATATTTTCAAATTATTTATGAGAGAATTTTCTTTTCTATTAAATAATTCTGGAAGAATTCTCATGAATGGAACTTTAAGCTGTTTTGATAGTTTAAAAACCAAATTTCCTGTTGAGAACAAAAAAATAAACTTTTGACTTCCTTCATAAAAGTTTTGCCTGTAAAATTAAATTCCACCATTTTATGACAACTTAGCAACAAGTATATAAAATTGAGTGGAGATTGTCAGCTAGATAAAAAAGAAAAGACATTAAATTATGTTTGTAACACTTCATAGCTTTACATTTAGGTGCACTCTGTGGTATTTTTGCATCCTGTGCTGTTTTGAAGTTTTATTGATTATATGGTTGGGAAATAAGTGCAAAACCATCAGAAATGCTTCAGAGAATTGAATTGTTGTCTATGTCCACAATCATATTAACATTTTCATCTGAAATCAGTCTATTTACCTATGGTAATCTCTTTCTTGTATTTAAAATCTTTTCAAATAGAAAATATAAGGAAAGCATCAAGTCCAGGAATTCTTTTTTTGTGATATCATTATCATAAAATAATTTAGTAACATCTTGCCTTTTGGTAATTAAGCTCTTTTACTCTTACAGACAGAAACTGAGAACCTTAGAGGACAATTATCCTCTATGATTGAGAAATATAATGCACTTGCAATCAGGCATGTACAGTATAAAGCCAAAAGGAAGGCTCAGGTTGATGATTTAAGGTAATTTCTGCATTTTTATTCTTTATTTTTTTATGGTAAGTCATTATTGATGCATACTGCATGTCATTTTCTTTTGTATACCTTTATAAATCCAAACAGTTAAATAAAGTGAGGTGACTTTTATATGGTAGGAATCCAACAAAATCTATCGGAAGCTTTATTTTATTAGAAGCTGAAAAACTATTAGTTAGACCTTGTGGTAATCTAGAATAATCTGTTATCTTNTTCCAATTAAATTGATAACTCTAGCCCTACCTTCAGCTCTTTGGTAGGATGCTTTTAAGTCATAATAGGCATTATTAAAACCATCAACTTTGAGGAATACACCATACTGTAATAGTAAAAGAAAACATTCAATTGGTTCTCTTTTAATCAATTTCCTTTCACTCTTTGACTTGGTAATTTAATGGATTTTTTTCTGTTATTGCCCTAAGTTAAATTTGTTTTACTAGCGTACCTTCACAATATTTTTACATTGCTCTCTAAAATTTCATTTTAATATATTTGCAAATTCATAGTTTGCCATATGATATCCATTAGATAATTTTACTTATTCTTTAGTAAAAAGGTTGAGAAATGTGTTTCAAGTAATTAAAATGATAACTAGATAAAATAATACTTGTTTATAATTATTTCCTTGCATGTTATATGCGGGTTAAATGGGAGAGGAGACTTCAAAGTCTCACCCAAAATAAATTTGCTATTTATTTATTTCCATGTATAGAAGAATCATGCAAATATGTTTACAAGTTTTTTCATTAGAATTTGGTAGACATTTCACTTTGTTGAAAGAAAAGAAAGTTGGAACACAGCTGTTAATGAATTATGGGTTTAAAAACAAGCCATATGTCATCAGGCAAAACTCGCGTATAAAGACTAAATTGGTACTCCGGAGTTTTCCATTTGTCTTTAAATATGAGCTCCACCTGCTGACATATGGCTTATGGAGTGTTTTTAAACCTCTACTTTCTCTTTATGCAGCTTTTACTTCTTGTTTTTTATGTGTTTCTTTAATTATGCAGTATTTATTTCATTGGGTATACCTAACATTAAGTGAATTTTTAATCTTTAAATAGATGGTTTTATGCCTTATTCTATTATCATTTTCAGAATTGAATCCGTTTCTTTCAGGAACAGGTTGGATGTTGAGCTTAGTTCATTGCAGTGTGAAGTTGAGAGTCTTCAGTCGCGGTTGGCAGTGCAGAGGAAAGCACAGAGAGGTGAAGAGGCCCTCAGGAGGCGAGTAGAATCAGATCATCGTCGCTTGCAAGAAGAGAAAAGGAAGTTGTTAGTTAGGTAGGGCTACTCATTGCTAGTGCTAATTATTTGTTGTCTTATGGAATTGGATTCTGAGTATCACAAATGAAAAAATTCAGTGGCTGAGGCTTTGTGATTTTGAAATTCTTATTAATCATAATTAATATTGAGTATCTTATTAATATTTAATTTTCACTCACTGTAAGAATAGCTACAAAGCAATGAATGAGGAGAAGACCCAATGATGCTGTCTTATAATGAAATTTGTGTTGTTATTTTCAGTGGAACAATTAGAGATAAAGTAAGCAGAGAAGTAAATAAATGGCTTTGGAGAATGTAATTTTTAGGTGTGCTTCTCTTATGATGAATTTAATCTGTCAACCTATTGTCATTATTTTTTCTGGTCTCAGCTAATTTAGCTGAAAAAAATTTTCACTTGGGTTTTAACCTTAGAAATACACATCTACATACTGTCCGGGAAACTTCACACCCATCTTCTTCTTGTTCATATTTTGATGTTAATATTTCTTGATACTTATTATTACTATTAATACTTGATATATGTTGAAGATCATTTCCATTTTTATATTCCTTCCCATATTAGTAGTTCTTTGAGGTTATATTGTTTAAAAGATGTATATTTTGATAGATCTTGTGGTCATTACATTAAATAGTCACTCTTTTTGCCTATAAATGTTGGGTTGTTTTTAGTTTGTGTCATCCGCTGTTTTCCTTGTTTCAGTGCATTAAACCTTGAATGTGTAGTACGTGACAAAGAGCGTGAAGTGTATGTCCTTCAAAGGAAGGTGAGGATGCTGGAGAATGCCAACTCAGACTTCTTGGCCAAGGTCCTACAGCTTAAGTACACTCCAAGGGAAACAGGAGAGAGTCTAGCCACTCCACCTTTATCACCAGCCACCACTGAAGGGGAAATGATCACCTTTCCTGAAGATCAATTTGTAAAGCAGCAAGTCCTTACTGAGTTGGGTAATGTGTAATGGAATTCATTCCATTGTTCCAGGTAATTTGAAGCTCATTTGCAGAAGGAAGTCCTAAAATATCCTCCCATTTTCTTCTGTAGATCCTCAACCAGAGGTGCAAACTTGCCCTGTATAACCGGAGGCTCATTGTGGAAATGCGTTCTTTAAACCATAGAAGGGATTTGAACATCGTATAATTGTAATATTAAGTTCATATGTAGGGAGATAATTTGTTTTATTCCCTCAAAGAGTAGCAGATCCCTTCAAATTCTACATTCAGAGTTAACTGGATGGATTTTTGTTAGACATTTCCCCTATAAGTATTACTTTTGTTTATATCAAAACAGTTCTTCCATGTTTAATCAACTATTGCATTTATTTCATACTGGAAATCTTTACAGAGAATAGGAGACATGGCTATTTAGGCTTTTACACAAACTATTCTACAGATTGATTTTGATTTTGATTTTTGATACATTTTGATTTTTTGAAAACTATATTTATGAAATAGGATTAAAACTGTACNGAGACATGGCTATTTAGGCTTTTACACAAACTATTCTACAGATTGATTTTGATTTTGATTTTTGATACATTTTGATTTTTTGAAAACTATATTTATGAAATAGGATTAAAACTGTACATCATATGACCTCATATCTAAATCACACCTGAATTCCAAGAATTGCATTTAATTTTTATAATTTTCGAAGTCTTCCTCTTCTAAGAATTGTTTTTAGTGATCGTCTAGTCATATTTCATATGAGTACAAAACATATTATAGGTAAACAGCATACTGGTTTGAAGAAAAATCTAATTCCTTTCCAAAGGATACTATGGCATACTCTGTTATTGTAACTTTCTGGTTAAATGCACAATTATTTAGCTGGATAGCTTAACAAAACATTTCAGAGTGGTTGAGCATTGCAATTGATTTCACTTTCAAAATTCTTTTGGATTTGTAAGTATTCTTTATTTTGAAATTGCTATGGAAACAGAATAAAGATTGTATTTTCCATCTACACAAATCCTGCCAATCTTCCATTCCCGAATATTTCCAAAGAAATTTGCTCAATTGCTCTCAAATATGGTCAAATATATTATGCGTTAATGGAGTATTTAAAAAGATTCTGGATATTTAAGTCTTATTACAAATTTATATTCTTAATATGGTGGTATGAATGTCAGCTATAAGTTTTATATTCCAAGAGATCACAATTAGGTATAAGCACACTGTGTGATTCAAATGTCTTATTCCAGTAGACATTTGAGATTTTGTTTGTTGAACCCATTCTATGTATTTCAGGAAAATATTGGAATAACTCTATATGTAATATTATTCCAATCAAATTTATATTCTTAATATGGTGGTATGAATGTCAGCTATAAGTTTTATAATCCAAGAGATCACAATTAGGTATAAGCACACTGTGTGATTCAAATGTCTTATTCCAGTAGACATTTGAGATTTTGTTTGTTGAACCCATTCTATGTATTTCAGGAAAATATTGGAATAACTCTATATGTAATATTATTCTAATTAAATTGATAACTCTAGCCCTACCTTCAGCTCTTTGGTAGGATGCTTTTAAGTCATAATAGGCATTATTAAAACCATCAACTTTGAGGAAAACACCATACTGTAATAGTAAAAGAAAACATTCAATTGGTTCTCTTTTAATCAATTTCCTTTCACTCTTTGACTTGGTAATTTAATGGATTTTTTTCTGTTATTGCCCTAAGTTAAATTTGTTTTACTAGCATACCTTCACAATATTATAACGATTCAATCCAGTGATATAGTTGTCACTCCAGAACAAGAATTTTGATTCTTTTTAACTAACTAGTTAGTGTAGCTGTTTTTAGGGGCAATAATTTTTGCTTTTATAAAAAATCACCATATGCAGTGATAAAAATATCATTAATTTGTATTTCCATCTATTGATTATATCAATTTTATCATTCTCTTTTACAAAAAAAAGATGAATACAACTTTCGTTTCCTAGAAGCTAAAGTAATGAATGAAATATGCGTCCATATGGGATTAATTATTTTGTACGATAGTTTAATTTTGTCTGAGGATTACACTTTTTTGCCACAATACATATCTTATATAATCATACTCAAGGCTATGATAGTTTTTCAGGTGATTTTATATTAACTTAAATGGTTTATGTGTTAACATGTAGTCTGACACTGTGATATTTTGTTCTGTATGTTAAATAATTAATTTAATAGAACACTGTTCCTCTTACTGTCCTCATTTTATAAATTTGTTAGAGATATTTTAATATATTTTGGAGAAATCTATAAATAGTGTATTTTACTGTAATGCAGTAACTTGATATATTATTGTAAATTCTGTAATGGATCTCATTTCTCTTGTTTAGCGCATTAGCTGCATTGTGAATTCTTAGTCTTCAGTCTTTATTACCATTAGGATTGTTTGATAATTTCCCTTTGCATTTATGCATGGTTAACATTATCTAATGATACTCACCTTAAAGTTAATGAGGTTATGGAATCATACAAGATGTATGTTTGTGGTTGTGGATCATAACCAAGTATTATAACTAACTGACACCAACTTTTTCAATGGAGATGGTTTTTAAAAAGAGTTTTAAATGGGAGATTATACTTGAATGTAGTCTATCTCCAGATGATATGATATTATAAGTCTCAGTGTATTTTTATCTAGTCTTTAATGTGTTGCTGTAATATGTGTTTAAGCAACTCAAGGCCATCTTTGGAATTGTCAGTCGCTGTCTTCAGCATGCCGTTGTTTCTAAAGAATGATGTGATTTGAAGGTTTATACAAATGAATAAGCCAATTGTGATTGTGATATCAGTTGTCTATAGAATGGTTTTTCAACCATGAATTTTTATCATTTAATTTGGGAGAAGTTTGGAAATTGTTCTGGAAATCTTTACAAGATCCGTGTGCCAATCTTAAACTTTTTTGAAAATTGTAAAGAGATTCAGAGAAGACAAAATTTCCATATCTTTGGTTTGTAATTTTGCTGTTGAATTTCTGTTCTTGGCTTACCTTCCATAATTAGAATAAAGAAGAGAAACAGAATCTGGTTGAAGTTGACTTCCATTTTTGTGATTTTAGCATTGTATAGTCCGTCCATTGTTGCACTTTTATTTTTACATGAAAACAAAGGAGCTTTGAAACATTTTATAGTAACATGAATTTAAGATCAGTTTAAGGACTGTATGCTAACATATTCATTATTCAACCCTTGAGCAGACATTTGTATAAAATCACCAGATATCAAATTGACAAATATTTTCATTTTAAATTGAATTGTAATTGCTGTCATAAATTGATTAATTTCTTTCTTCACTTCATGTACTTATTCTGTTAAAATTTTACTTTACCTATGTCTGTATTTTTTCATATCTTTTGGAATATTCAATCTTTTGCAGTTCAAATTTATGAGATATGTTGAGAATTTAGCTTTGGTAAGTGGTAGAATTCAGTGATTGGATTAAGGGAAATATTCTTTAATATTTTCATAATTTACTATGTTTAATATTTTGATTAGTTATTATCATTATGAATTTTAATCTCAGTTGTTTATATGAATTGAAATTAAGTTTCCTTAGCACATTTATGTTTCTCTTAATTTATATGTTTAAGCATAACTTTCTGGAATGAATAAGCCCACATCTTAAAGGAAAACATTCCATTGCTTCCATGAGTGATTTTTAGTTTTCCGGTATTGCCCACTGGTTGACATCTTTAGGTGAACACACTGATGAAACTGCTAAAATAAAAATCACTCGTGCTAAGCTATGAAGTGTTTTTCTATTATACTCATAACAGTTTCTTTGTGACAATATATTGATTTTGTAACATTCTGATTGAAACTAACTCCTAAACCTTTGTTATATTCAGATTGATTGTCATCAGGGGATGAATTTATAGTGAATTAATGCTTAGAAATACTGGACTAAGTAATTAATTAATTCATGTATTGTCTTATCAGAGACAAAGTTTTGTTGGGATGGAAAACGATTCATAGTCTGCTCCAGGGTTAACAGATGTGCTGTTTACATAGGTAACCATGGTGAATGGTCATAAGAGTAACAGTATGTCACTGTGAACTTTATTAGCTGTCTGTATGTAGTTAGGAAACTTTCTCTTGCTGTCTTGCAATCCTTTTTCAAGACTTGTGGCTGTAGTGACATCTGCACAAATTCTGCTTCTATGTCACTGAGTGTAAGCATTAAAACTTAGCATTTAGTAATTTATCTGGTATGATTTATCTGCAATAAAAATTTAAAAATTATTGACGTATAAATTTCCATATCCTTTCAGAGACTTCATTTGTAGAATATAGATGAAATAAGACATTTTTACTTTCCTTCATCATTAATTCATCTTAGGGTGGCTGCTTTCCTAACTTCTCTACAAAAGCGACTTTTTTTCTCTTCCATATTTCTAATGGTCATATTTATGTCAGTTGCCAACAAGTTATCAAATTCGTGGGATTTATGATTCTTGAGACAACAAGTTCTTCAGCATTTGTAAGAATTATTTGATTGTTTTAACCTTTTAACACCCATAGATTTTCATCAGCCTTTGCTGTAGACAAATGGTGTCTAAATATTCAGCCAAAAACCATCTCTGCAAAAGTCAATTTTATGAACTAATAACTGTGCCTATAAATATTTGTAGGTTACCTATTAATAATGATTGATGACAATTGGTAACTAACCATCATAAATATTCTACAGGAAATGCTTACTAGGTGAAATTAATTACTTATATATGAGGAAAAGAAATATTCCTGTTATCAGAATTTGAGCACTTAGGGGAAAAGTTACAGGGTTACCAAGCATTAGGGTTATCAAGTTATGGGGTTAAAGTTACTTCTAGAGTAGCCACTAAAGAACTCTCAGATTATTATCAGCAAGATTCAAGATGGCGGCATCTATATGCTCGTGCGCTTGTAGCTCCTGTAATAACTTCTTTGCGTGTGGATAAGGTCATATCTTGTGATCATTGTCTTAAGCTTTTTCATCATAAATGTATGGGTCTTAATGAGCAATCTTTAAAAATTCTCTGTGAAGTTCAGCAACTTTTTTGGAAGTGCTTAACGTATAGTTCTTCAAATCTTGTGATAGCCAACATGGCTGCTGACATAGAGTTTTTGAAGCAGGAAGTCAGCCTGTTAAGAAACATTTGCAACTTACGCTCCTTTGAAAGCCACAATGGTGGTAGTCCTCCTGACAAGAAAGTTAACGATATGATGAATCTCAATGGTGGTTCATCATGCAAGACTATTCCTGTCTACGAAAGGTCGGTTACTCGTCTATCAAATATTTTGAGTGTTAAAAAGGTTGATAAAACTGAAGGAAGTGCTAAGAAAATATTGTCTGCTATTCCTCAAGTTCCATCAAGTGAGGAAAGCACTACGTTAGATGATAACATAAATTCTGATAATGTTATGAATGTCGACCACGGGAAGGATTTCACTGTGGTCACGTATAAATGTAAAGAGAAGAAAAAGCTGATTGAAGGGTGTTTTGATGCTAGTTTATCTACTAAATGCCGACTTGAGACGCCCCCAAGAAGAAGAAACCTCAAGGGGGGAAAATCCAAAAAGAAAACAACTCCGAAGAATTAACCAAAAAACCCAAAGAAAAAATCAAAGGGGAAAGTGAAGGTGAACAAACTGGTGGGAAAAAAGGGAATTAAGCCCCAATTCGGGGGGCCAACGAAAAGGAAAAAAGCGAAATTCCGAAAAAACCCAACAATTGGCCAAAAAAAAATTTAAATGAACGGGAATTTTTTCTGGCGACCACGCCTATCAACGATACCAAGTTAACATCGCATTATGAAGCAACAACTGGTCAAAATCAAATTCTCTCAGTGTATAATCAGAATGTTCATAGTTTCAGAACTAAATTAAAAGGTTTAAGAGTGAACTTTTGTTCTTCTGTGTATGATGTTGTTGATTTCACAGAAATGAATTTGTGTGATAGCATTGCTGACAATGAACTTGGCTTAAATAATTATAAAGTTTTTCGAAAGGATCGTGGTCATTTAACTAGTCCTAAATCAAGTTTTGGTGGCTGCCTAATTGCTGTAAGATCTGATATTAAATCTTACATAGTCAAGGTAGATAAACAAAATATTGAGCATATATTTATCTCACTATGTGTAGGCCACTCTAAAATATTATTTGCAGTAGTATACATCCCTCCAGCATCTCCACTTAATGTGTATGAGGATCACTTCTCAACAATTGAGGAAATCCTTAACATGAGTGTAAGCTACTCCAATGTCTTTATTTTAGGTGATTATAACCTTCCTGATGTTGACTGGTCTTCCAATTTAAGTTGTGACACAGGTTATTCAATTCAAGGTCAATATGTGATGAACTCTGCTTATTTCTTGGGACTAACTCAAATCAATTCAGTTTTTAACTAAAAAAGTAGGTGTTTAGATCTTGTCAAAGATGAAGGCTAGACAAGAATTTGGCATTAAAGAAGGAGATAGCTTTAAAAGCAGATATTTCTATAAATTATGATGAAAAATTTTAGTTCTAAATAGTTGGATAATTTTTCAAAAGCTTCATATTTAGCAGAAAAATCAATCAAATTTCATATTTAATGTACTATATAGATTCTACATAAATATAGGCAAAGGATATGTAAAAATATTTAGTAATCAGGATTGCTTAGTCGATTCTAAAAAGCTCATAATACTGCAGATAAAGAGTAGTAGTATTATCGTTAAAAGTGCTTCGTCAGCTGAGATCATTTCGCATGTAGGCTCCCACCGGGGATCGAACCCGGGTCCGCTTTCACCGAAGTCGAACGCGTTGCCCACTTGGCTATCCGTGAGCCAGCAGATAAAGAGATATAAAATTTAAAGTAATAACATTAGTCTTTATAGTTAAATTTCTGTCTTTCAAAATAGAATCTTACACAGCATAGGGTCATGTTTCCTTTATTAATTTTAGTTTAGAACATTTGAGTTACATTAACAACATGTGATACGCAGAAAACAGGTAATAAAATTCAGCCATTGAATCTAATACACATTTCTTTTGGATTTCAACCAAATTGTATGATAGAAAGATATAATAACAATTATAGAGTGAGCCATGGCTTAAATCAATTAGGTTAAGATTAGAAAACTAGTTTACAGATTAAAGATTGCTTGCATTTGGTGATAGGGAAGGCATTAAAACAAAAGTCACAGGAAAGCTAAGTGATATCAAGTACAGTTTCAAATTTCATGAACAATTTTTTCAACAAGTTGATATGATATTTGTAAAATCATGGTTTGAATAAAATCTTTACCAGTGAGCTAATTAATTATGAAAAGGTATTTTAAAAAGTTAAAATCGACAAGTATTGTCTTGTTTGATTTGATTACATTGATCTTATTAAGCCATTTTAAGACTAACATCAACTCAAAGCATCAGAGGTTGGATTAAATCATCAGCTTATAGTTTTACATACTGTGGTATTTAAAATTAAGGTTATGCTTGAATTGCCAATGAAGGAGCTATCAAGGAGACAGGGTTGCCCCAAGTACTCATGGTTGCAGCAGCAACAGTGAGGCATGATACTGAGTATGTGTAAGAGTAGTTATTGGAGAAAATTAGGTGCACAAAAAAAAGGAAGAATCTATATTGGGTAGATCAGAAACCTTTTTATGGAGTATATAGAAATAGTTGGAATGGACAAGAAGTTTATGATAAACAATTGACCGGACAGCTTTCAATTAACTGCTCATCATACTTGACCACAGAAGCCAAGAAGATATCTTAAAGCAGATTTATGGATTGAAAGGATTGTGAGAGACAATTTAGACAAAAAAAAATCTTTTAACAAATATTTGTGCTTATTCTAATTTCTATGCAAATGTACTTAAATAGTTACCATGCAGCTTACCACTAAAGGCATATGTAACTATCTGGGGTCTTTAGTGCTATTCTACATCACTAACGCAAAAACTTGGAACTTCAGTGAGAATTATGTTTAACCTCACTCAGAATAAATGTCCAAGTAATAGATCAATCTAGTGGATATGTCTTCAGTTTCTTAAATACTTCCCTTTATTTGTCTTAAAATTTTTGCGTATCTGTGAACATCCATCCAATCTTTCCAGCCAAAAGATATTTAATGCCAAACACTAATAAATCTTTTAATCTGAAATCAAAGAAATTAACATCATCTACTATCTTCTTCAAATGTAAAACATTTTCAGTTTTAAGTATTTATTAAAGTAGTGAAGATTCTCTCTTTATTATCAATAGAAATTTAAATAAATTAAATTCTCTATATAAATTATTTACAAAGTGATTAAAAAAATATTTGTGCATTTTCAAACACGATTCACTTTGTTATTATCAATATCTTTGTTGACAGACACACCTTAATATTTATTTTGAGAGGAAGTTTGAGATGGACTGGCTTATTGCATCTTTCCTTGCCAAGTCCAAGTAAAAATCTATGAAATTATTTTATGATAACTTTGTATTATTATTGCATTCATTATTAATCTCTCTCTCATTTCTGTAATATGTATATACTTTTACTTGGATGAGTAGTAATCATGGTATCCTCCAACAGATAATTCATCTCATCTCTCTCTCTCTACATTTACATAAATACCCTGAAAGCTGCCTTTCATTGTGTGGCAGGTGGTGTAAAGATTAAGTGTTTGAGTTACCTCTTTAGCTTATCATTGTTACATATTGTTCTTGGAAAAAATATTTATCTATTTTATGCTAATTGTTGGATTGGCTCCAGTAGAAAGGGGTCACATAATATGAATATGTCTTCTGGAAATGTTGTTCTAATCTCCTTTCTTTCTAAGATTCTCAACGGGCATCTAAGAGCATTTTTGCAATGCTTGCTTACTCTTAATGCATTTTCCTGTGCTGAAAATGTTTCTGGGTTGCATTCCTCATAGTGACCATTATGTTTGTCCAACTAAGCTAAATAAAGCAGGGATAAAGGATCAAGAATGATTCAGAAAAGATAATGAAACAGAATGAGAGTCAACCCTCTGACCACATACATAAGATTTGGCAAGAAGATTGGCCTTGTATGAGATATAGATATCATAAATCATCATCATTACATGTTTACTATGACCATGAAGGAAAGCCATTGTATTATATTTGAAGAAATAATTAGGACAATGTACCACAAATGCATCAGTGGCTCTAGGAATTCAATAAAGTTTGTGATTTAGAAAGTGGAGGAGATTTTTAAGTAATCATTGGCCATTGACAACGGACAGCAAATATATAAAGACATATGTAAGTGTTGGCCTCATTGAAATCATGCTTTCTTTTTGCATGGAAGGGGAAATGATTTACTATTTGATGCATTTCTATCATCTCTCTCTCTCTCTCTCTCTCTTTCTCCATTTTTAAATTGTGAAACTTGTTTACTCAGCTATTCATTTGTCCCTTAAATTTTCCCTTTTTTTACCTCATGGCACTGGCCAAAGACAGGGCTATAAGTACATTCACAAATAATAACCAATAACATCATTGGTGAAATTAAAAAATAATGCCACAATAAACATTAAATAAATGATAACAAAGCAAAAAAAATATAACCTCAAGAACCAAAGAATTGACTCACACAATACAAATGTTAGTTTAGAACATTTGAGTTACATTAACAACATGTGATATGCAGAAAACAGTTAATAAAATTCAGCCATTGAATCTAATACACATTTCTCTTGGATTTCAACCAAATTATATGCTAGAAAGATATAATAACAAATAGAGTAAGCCATGGCTTAAATCAATTAGGTTAAGATTAGAAAACTAGTTTACAGATTAAGATTGCTTGCATTTGGTGATACAGAAGGCATTAAAACAAAAGTCACAGGAAAGCTAAGCTGTTACAAAGAAAATCAACCAGAACCTTGAGGATGTCCTCAGCTCTATGGAAACAGAGCATTCCAAGTCGTAAAGCAATGTATCAAAAGCCTTAGAACAAGGATCAAAAATGGAAAAACCAAACAACAGTAGAGCACCTGAACATAAAATGTAGATATTTAGGTGGCTGTAAAGATAAATCAGTAGAAATAAAATTTAAATAATGCAATTCTCTCACAGAATAAGTTATGCTCAGGGATAAGTAAAGTATCCTAAATATCCTTTACATTTTAGCAATGCTGCTTAAATACGATGATTTTGTAGAACCATATAAGAATAAAGATGCATTAATACACTAACATTTAAATAAAAACAGTGAAGCAGTTGATGCCAAAGATACACTTTTATAATAATCTACAGTCCCTCTGTTATATGTTACATGCAGTTTTTCTTCACAGCTCTCCTTTCATTTCTTCCCCATCTCGCAGTATTTAGCACATTTCTTCAAGTCAACAAACAGGCTCATCACCATTGGTTATTGCTGAGGAATAGGTATGCTTTTCCTTTTCTAATCTTTCTCTGTGGACCTTCTTAATACTTGGCACTTCATTCTCACACAGTATCCAAACCAGCTTATTCCAGTATGCTAAAGAGAGATGATTTAGAATGGATTAGTGCACTTTATTCCTTTTCTTGCATCAAAGAAAATATATTTATTAATAGAAAGAGTAAAGAATTTTCTTGGATAACAGAAAATGATAGCAGCAAAAATAAAACTGGGATGTTGTTTTACAGCAGCAATGTAAATGACAAAAAAGAGTTGAATATTGACTAAATAAATATACCACCATGTCAATGCCTCCACTGTTGTTGCTAATTAGATGGCTTTCAATTAGCAAAAGGCCTAAAAAGTGGCATATCCCTCAATGGAAAGTTTGCTGTTGTCATTAGAAAGCATTCCAGCAAGATTCAGATTGGAAATCTGCCTGGTAGAACATAACTTACTTCTCTGCTTGAAGGAGACAAAAACACAGAAAATTACAATTATATGATTTCTGTAAGCCTTAAACAAGAAAATGATAGAGTATTACATGGGTCTTTGAAAATAAAACCTTAAATGGGTATATCTTGTGTGGTAAACACGTTAACAAGTTAAGAAAAATATTTACCAGCATTTTATGCTTTACTCTCTTCTGCTGGCTCCACGTTTGCTGCATCATTGCATCTATCCATGTAAAAGAATCTTCTTTCAACAGTGCCCTCCCTGCTCCAGCTTTCTCATTTCCTTCAATAGTGATCCTAGTATAAACCAGGTGGCAGGAGAATATCAACAGCTAACCTTCCATCATGTTTCAGCTGTGGCAGTCAAATATATCTCAGTAAAACAACTCAGTTTCTGGTAGCGAATGACAGTGAAATAGATGATGCAGGGAAATAATTAAGGTTAACCTAACAACTTTTATTCTAGACCTCTTATTAATGTATCTGAATGATGTATTTGCTGAGAGTGGTGAAGACTTAGATCATCACAAAATGCAAAAACCTGATTTATTATGGATAGCAGAAATATTTATTGATGAAATTTGTTAGAGAAGAATGCACATAAGAGGTTAGGTGGATGAGAGGCCAAACCTCGCCATGAGAGTAAATAATGATAATAAATAAGAACACCATAACTGTCGTTAGCTACATTTTGGAAATGTAAAGAGTTTGGGAATCAGTTAACCTTTATCTAAGCATTCCTCATTGACAATATCACTTAAGGTGTTCAACTTTAGCTCTTCAACTGATTAAAGATTGAAATATTTTATTTTAAAATTTGATTGGGGCATTTTTTATTGTTTTAGCTTTTGCAAGGAGTTAGAAAGCAGTTGAAAATATGGTTGGTGGCATATCAACTAAAAAAATTATATAATTTGAAAAAATGATTTGTTGAAAATGTTATTATATGCAGATTATTACATACTTGTTTTGGGAGATTATTAAAAGTGTGAGCTAAGCAACAATTT
>KZ308437.1:591014-601352 GCA_000376725.2 Ladona fulva
TGCTTTAAATTATTGCAGATGCATTTTAAACATCATGAGCTTCAGTTTCTTGTTATGATTAAAATAAAACATATTGCCTGTCATTTCAACGTCTTTCTTTCTTATGAAACAAAAATAGCCAAGAATTAATCAATAATTACCGTATTTTCTGGTAAATAACATGCACCAACTAGATAACACGCGTTTTAAAAATCTCTGTGATAATGTATAGTGTGATAATAGTGTGATACTGTGATAATGTATAGATAACACGCATTGCAAACATTTCTTCTGTGATAAATGCATCGATAACGCGCATTTCAAAATTGTAATTATGTTGACGAGAATGTTTCTTCACTACTGTAATATTTATGATATTTACTCTTGTATTTTGAATGGAATTATTTGATTACGTTAACATTTACAATATGTTGGTTGAAATAAAATTGCCCTAGTACGTGAGTATATACTCCGTGACTTCCGCGATATATGACGTGTGTTGTTTAGTCTTTTATGGTTGGGGGTCACCAAAACATGAGGAACTGTATTAAAGGGTCACGGCATTAGAAAGGCTGAGAACCATTGCCATACCTACATCCTTTCATATAATGGTCATTTGCGGGGTACGAATTGGGCGATCGCCTCTCCACTTTGTAGTACTAGCAATTTGCCTAGGATCCGATAAGGAGCTTGATTTAAAATCGATAAAGAAAATGTTCCACTATCCTTACACATCTGCTACATTTATCACGACAAAATGGCGTTTTAAAAGTTAATTAGAGGTGAGATCATAAAAAATAATCTTGAATCGTCTCCTATCTTAGCAAATTCCTAGATCCGCCCCTGTAAACGTGTCTTGTGGCAGTGGAAGGAGGAAAGTATGCGAAAAAGAAGACTTTAGCCTTCCGCGGGTGGCACTCAAAAATGTTTAGGTATGTACCTTTCTACATGGCGATTCTCGGGGTATTTGCCGCACTCTAGATAGCCACAGAAGAGGAATACCTTTATAAATTTCTCTTCGTTCGAAATGAAAGTTTGGTGCTTGGTCGTGTAGCGAGAATGTACCCAATTCTTTTTTGTGAGTGTTACAGTAGATTATTTAACACTTGGACAAGAAAGGCCCGATCCGGTTGGACAGTTTCGCGAATATCGAAGTAGGAAGGTCCAGGTTAAAAGCATGCTCTTGAATGTTTAAGAGTCTAATACTCAAAGGGGAAATGGACTCGAAAAGACTCACCCACAACGTTCCCGAAAGGAACATGGTAGCCTCAATGCGATCCATTCTCTATCAGCAGTGGAGACAATCGGAGGGGAATATTTTCTATGAAAAAATACTTCAATTATCTTTGGCACAGTTTGAGCAGGCAAAGCTTTCGGTCCCTGTCGAATGGAAAGATTTTAGAATATATGAGTGATTTAAAATTACACTAAGTATCTTTGAATATTGTCGTGATCAGTAAATATGAGGAAGAAGAAAATTTTTGATATGCGATTGCATAAAGGTGTAATAGTGTATGTAAATTTAAGGAATTAATGTTATAATGTACACGGAAAATGGACTTTAACTAAAGTTCACTTTAAAGCTTGATATTATAACGTTTTGTTAGAGTTAAATATTATAGTAAACCTCCTATATATACGATGAATTAGCATGGAGAAGCAGAATAATCTTCTCTTTAACCATAAAAAGCAATGTAATACTGGGCTATAAAGTAAACTTTAGTGAAGTCCATTCATGTATACATTATCATACCGGGCCTAAGTCACCTATTATTTCGAGACAAGAAAATAAGAAATTACTCCCTTTTAGATTACGTAAACTTCTTTGTGGTGAAGTACATGCATGTTATGATGGATTGCCAAGGTTATATAAACCAGTGGCGTAACCAGGGAGGGGTGTTGAATCCACCATCAAAGTCAAAGTGGGTTTTAAAAATCGAAGTCATGGGAGGTATATTGAAATTGTTTAAATATTTACAGTTACCCTACGCGACTGGTGACTTGCAAGGAATACCTATGATATATAGACTCTTCTCCGGATATATATACATACATATCATACTAACTCTGAGGCTAAACGGAAAGGATCACTGACAGGCGAATTTTTTGCGTAAAGACCTCAACCATCTCACCAGATAAAAAATGAGATGTTGATCCTGGGTATCCTATAAGACCCCAAAATAGGTCCTTTTCCCGTTTAAATACATTGCGCGGATTTTAAAAAAATTCGTTTAGGGCATTTTTCATTAATATGCAAGGTTGAAATTTACGGCATCGTTAGAAGAAGTGGTTTTCTATTGCACATAGTAAGAACGTTTCCCCTAGTGGGTGTGAGTTCGATGCTAGGACGTATCAAATTTCGCACGTTAAATTTACATGATGTGGGTTTTTAATATTTTGTCAGGACACTTCTTGACAACACAAATGGCTAAAATTCGGAAAATGAATAGGACTCGAGGCTATTTTTCATATTTAATCGTAACAATTTTCATTTAATCAATGGCTTAGAACCGCCGAGAGATAAATCTTAGCTGCATCTCTGTATAAATATATTTTTATATCACTTTCTAACTTCAGGAGGAGGTTTAAATATTTCCGGTAATGATTTTTACCCTTTTAGTTCCATATTAAGATATCCAGGGGCCCAAAGAAAGTGAAAGTGAACTTCTGTGAAAGTTGTTGCCGTCTTCAAGGTTACGGACTTTTGTTTACATTCCCTTGACCTCAGTTACTCCATGAACTTCGGAAGCGTTTCACAACGAGATGTTTACAAAACGAAATGGTTTCAATTTTCAGGGATATTGAAGGTTGAAGTGAATTATCGATAAAAATTTGTAAACCCCTCAAGTTTTCGCGTCTGTTTGACCCGAATGAAATGTTTTAAGTGTAAGTTTTACATTTGGGGGTATAATATTTAATCAGCTGGAATCCGATTATGATTCAAATTTGACTAAAACTTTTAATTACTCGATAGCAATTGAATGGTAATTCATTATTTGTGTGCAACCAAACGATGCAGAGACGCTTGAAGGAAGTACCTTGAGGATAAACATAAGATTCTACAAACTCATTTCAAATCGTCTAATCTGAAAAAAAATGCTCACGTAACTTTTCAAATTCCCTTGAATTAATTCCTTCCGTAAAAATTACATGAAATTCGGATGGAACCCATGTAATCAATGGCATGATACCAACGGAGTAATCAAATTTTCAAATTTAATGATTCAGAAAACGAGTTGTAAGGTTTACCTTCTTATGACTGCTTACTTACGGATCAAAATCGTTGTTAACTCGTAAAATCGTATAATAACTATAATTTGTAAAATATAATGTCGTAAAATAACAATATTTTGAAATTTTAATGTAAAATTGCATTAGATCTTCTATCGGCAGTATTACTATAGTAAAATACAACATGCACACACATATCTTACGAATGATTCAAATGTTTAACGGTTATTAGTTATCAAAAGAGACGAATTTCAAATATTTAACGTTTAAACATTACAATCATTGCAGTAAATCCTATTTATATCGTTTTAATCTATACAAATTAGTTGAGTTACGTTGGAACTTCATCGAGTTGCAACGCCACGATTTTTTCCCAGTGCTTCTTCCATTAACTATCATTTTACAAAATTCATCGATGAAATTGCTAAAAAAATTTGTAATTATTACGTTAAAAATAGCACGATTAAGATTAAATTATTAAATGCCATGATTCCTTCTATATCAGACTAGTCAAGGTTCAAAGACAGAGTCAATTCACTATTTTATTCTCTTATTAGCTATTTAGATTTAGAGTCATACCGCGCAAACCACCAGTTGCATACGGCAGGGGGTGTATCAACACCAAAGACAGCCTAATCCATCGTGATCGCTTCTCTAATGCTCTGCGGAAAGAACTAACTAACCGTTTTAGCGATTATTTCCTTGTAACGCTTAGTTATCGCCTTTCGAAATTTGCTGTCGTTATTTACAGGAACAGTACTACTAGAGCCAAACAGAATGTAGTTCCAAAATAAATATAATATATCAATAAAATTGACTTTTAAGTTTCTTTTGTAGCTTCGATCGGACTTGCCATTGAGAAATACAGAAACTTCAAACTGCAAGATTGTGAAACCGTTAAGGTTATGAATTCATTATGTATTCGGGAATTAGAAAAAGTACAGCGAAAGGCGATACGTTTTGTAAAGAATAGTTACGACAAATCAGTGAGTGTTACATTAATGCTTCAGGACGCGGGATGGGAATCTTTAGAAGATAGAAGGCTTAAAAAAAGGATAAATGTACTTAATGAATTTAGAGAAAGCACGTTCACAGATGATGCAACTGACATAATGCGTCCCCCATGTTACATTGGCCGTTTTGATACTGCGAGAAAAATCCGAGAAATAGATGCTAGAACAAGTCGTTTCAAAAATTCATTTCTTCCGCGAACGATACGCGAAAGCAATCGATTAGTAAAGTAGAGTCATGGTGCTTGCACCCCATGCCACACGCCGAAAGGAGGCTTGCATGGTACTTATATGTAGGTGTAGAAATTTTACAGCAAATAACCCTCAAATATACAAATTCATCAAAGGACAAAAAACAAGTAAATTCAAACAAAAATTTCGTTCCACTTACCCTTTTAATGTAAGTCCTCCTGAAATCCATTGGAAGTCACGTGATCATATGCTTGTCCATTCACAACCGCAAGCAGTCGATCCCTATTTTCCATTTCCCTTGAAAATCCTCGAGCGCTTGTCATTAATGCTGCGTAAAATCAATGGCAAAATCGTAGCAAAAAGACAAAAGTAACGACATGAATTAAACGGAAGCAATTTGCGAACCGATGATTGCGGAACAGATTGCAATAGATAATTCCTCTTCGGGTCCGTCGGCTTAAGTGGCGGTTTAAAATTTAAACTACGAAGTCGTTGACACGCCGCCACCTGGTGGCGAATTCGTAATTAGTATTTATTTACTATTAATTACCTTTTCACGTAATTTCCTTCTTGTAAATGGATTTTTCTTTCGCGAAAGATATTTTTTTCCAATATGATTTTTTATTTATTTTCCGATGATTTTAGATTTAAATATCACTTAAGATGAAAATTTTGATATTATCGAAGTTTAACAACTCACCGACGAAAGAAAGAGGGCTGTTTTTGAAGCCAATTTCGTTAAATTTGCTCAGTGAACGTATATGATTGAATGTTTTAGGAAAATAATGCGTTTAATATCCAACCTCGCTGATTTTGTATTTCGCTTTCACCTGTAAATAAATAAAGGTATGGGTCCAATGAGGAGGTGCGTCGTGAAAGGGAGTGGTAACCATGTAAACGAGTATCCTAACATTAGAAAGAGACTCGCTTCTTAAACCAGAATCTGCACCACTGACGTGTTAAGCGAGACTATGTGCAGATGTCCATGTATTGTACAATATAATTAATAGATAAAATTATTAGTATCAAACTTATCCATAATCACGTTCATACCGGAAATCAGTCACGTGCTTCACCATTGTTCAATAATTGTTTAAGTTACGTGGCCAATTAACGGCGGTTTTACGATATCTACAAATCACATAGATCAAAAGATTTCCGAGAATTTAACACTCATAGTATTTTAACACAAATGACTTAACATTCATTATTTCCTTACTCCAAATTCGATGTGTCTTGCGGACATTCCTAAGAGGATTATTGAAACATGTATTTGAACCACAGCCGATAACAACGATGACTCTTAGTTACGTCAGACTTACGTCACATGCTTAGGTTACGAGTACCAATTTCATCCAGACGCCCTTGCTGATGCTGCTATGAGATGAACGTCTGATCACTTCCCATCACGATATGAAACCGCGGTTTACTCAGTCGATTATGACCGTTTGGACGAGCGAAATACTTCCTATTCTATTAGTTGCTTACATCTATGTATCAGTTGCACTTATCTGAACATTCACAATCTAAATGTTATAGTATTTAATTGAACATGTCTATCGCATAGCAACACGGATGTTATCACCCGAATCTTAGGCACTGCATATACTGCCTGAAATTTTTCAAAACAACCCTTTCGACCCACTTTACAGTGGCAATTCGAATGAAATCTTCTACCTAAACACCAATGTTGCTATTGATATCACCACCAACCTTCTACCGCTTCCCTTCAAACTCCAACGTTACTTTTGATTTAGAAAAACTCCTACTTTATTCTGGCATGAACACTTCTCAGCCACAGTTGGGTACATTTATTTCACGTTTGCAAGCGAAACACTTCACTTCTTTAACACCTTGCAATACCTGTAGATACCTTTGTCTTCAAGCATGTGATACACAATTCACAGTAGGAATGCGACAGTAATCCACACACCACTAGTAAAACTGCACAGTAAATAGCAGTCGTTAAGACTATTCCGTCAACCAAAAATCGCAGCACGTTTCTCACAGAATTGAACCAAGTACATGAGAAGCAAGCATAAGATTTACGTAAATACGATACTCTTCTTCGCCTTCGATCTTATCGCTCGTCCTTTGGCGGCAGAAATAAACTTAGCGGAAAACAGACCACTTATGCCTCTGGAAATGCAGTAGCGAAATGTATCGTTTGTTTGTTGCAGAAAAATACTGTTTTGACATTTCTTAAAAGTAAAGCAAAAAGTCAAAGAGCGATTTTCGCGTACGAAGGATCGTCAAATGTGGACTAAGAGCTTTTTCTTAAGGGTTTATTATAAACTTAGTAGACATATTTTTATCATTATACAATTCCGCCGCAGGATGACAGTAGGTCAGCTGGCGACGGTGCGGTACTCACATTCTACAACTAACATACATTCTATTACTACAATTACATTACATTACATCACATTACTACAGTATATTACATTACTACATTACGTTACATTTCTACAATACATTACATAACTACATTCTTCTGTTCTAACTTATGACCCCTAATTACAATTTTTCACAGGGATTACAATTGATACTTTAAAGAAACAAATACAATTCCATAATACAATTGAACATTAATTTTTACAACTTGAAAAGCTATGTCTTACATATTAAAATTACATAATATTACAAGTTCACAATTTGAGCAGCTATGATATACATTATAATTATATTATTCTACAACAGATAAATAACATCTACAACAGCATGTACATTTTACAACCCATACAACAAATTTGTCATTTCCTTGAAAAAGCATTGATACCACTTGCCAAGTATTACTTATCGTATAGCGTCCACGGGGCCCACGAAGTCCCCACTGTACATCACCCTACCATGCAATCCCCTACTCGTCCCACATTTCGTTATCGGAAGGCTCACACGCTTAATTTATTTATTTTACGAACATTCTTAATGAAATATTTAACATAACTTGGGAAGGGCTCGAAGAAAATAAACTCGAAGTATATAAACTATAAGTATATTTTCCACATAATGTATAACAGGTTTCACTACCCGGGTGCATTATAAGACATACACATGTTCACAAATATGTATCTATGACACTAACAAGCTTCAAGGATATAGAGAAAAATGACATATGCCCCTAGGATGGTTTACCTTTCATATTGATTTCAGCTTTTAACCGATAGAGTTTTTAAAGAAAGTGGAAATTATTTAATCAATTCCTGTGATAATTGGTGGAACTTACACGTATTTGGTTCTATGAAAACAAAATCCGACTCCGTCCACATGAAATGCATTTGAATAGGACGCGATCGGATTTTGTGTGCGTATATGTTATACACTGCCTTTCATTTCTTCCGGTTGGCTGAAGATGAAGTAGAATTCCCAAGGAGAAACGGACATGAAAAAAAGTCTGACGGAACCGGGACTCGAACCCGGGTCTCCCAATTGCCGGTCGATTGCTCTATCCATTGAGCTATCCCGCCAGGCGGGCATCATGCTCAATGGATAGACCATGATGGGAGATGCACGACTTATCGTGCCAAGTCATCTTACCCTTTTCCTTGTATGAAGTAGAACCTTCGAAACCGATCGTGTTTTACTCAAATAAATTTTCTTTGGACGGAATCAGATTTAGCATTCACTGAAGTAAAAACTAGAGGCATGAAATTATTTAACGAATGTATGTTACAACGTTTTCTATAAGGAAAAGGACAACGTTTTCGTCCATTAGTTACAACTGCCTCGGTATCTCTTTCCATCGCTGACTTTTTTTTTCCATTCGCGCTTCGTTCGGTAGTTTTTTCTCAGAAAAATAAACACGAGATGTTACATACAGTACTTATAATAGCCCCGAAACGATTTAGTACCAAATGCCCGATCACGAAGTAATCACTGATGCATACAATTCTCTATGGCCGATTTCTACAACGCAACAGGTGCAAAAAATACTTCACGTTAAACTCAGACGGCAGTATACTTCGTTTACCCGATTTNACCGATAGAGTTTTTAAAGAAAGTGGAAATTATTTAATCAATTCATGTGATAATTGGTGGAACTTACACGTATTTGGTTCTATGAAAACAAAATCTGACTCCGTCCACATGAAATGCATTTGAATAGGACGCGATCGGTATACTCTGCCTTTCATTTCTTCCGGTTGGCTGAAGATGAAGTAGAACCTTCGAAACCGATCGTGTTTTACTCAAATACATTTTCTGTGGACGGAATCAGATTTAGCATTCACTGAAGTAAAAACTAGGGACATGAAATTATTTAACGAATGTATGTTACAACGTTTTCGTCCATTAGTTACAACTGCCTCGGTATCTCTTTCCATCGCTGACTTTTTTTCCATTCGCGCTTCGTTCGGTAGTTTTTTCTCAGAAAAATAAACACGAGATGTTACATACAGCACTTATAATAGCCCCGAAACGATTTAGTACCAAATGCCCGATCACGAAGTAATCACTGATGCATACAATTCTCTATGGCCGATTTCTACAACGCAACAGGTGCAAAAAATACTTCACGTTAAACTCAGACGGCAGTATACTTCGTTTACCCGATTTNACTTATAATAGCCCCGAAACGATTTAGTACCAAATGCCCGATCACGAAGTAATCACTGATGCATACAATTCTCTATGGCCGATTTCTACAACGCAACAGGTGCAAAAAATACTTCACGTTAAACTCAGACGGCAGTATACTTCGTTTACCCGATTTAGCTTCTGTTTCAGCGTATTTTCGGATCTTTAGAGCGGTCTTTACATCGCTTTCCGAAACAAATATATTTATAAAGTTTAGACGTGTACGTATGTCTGACAAGTTCTTTCCCTTGATGCAGATTATGAGCGATTGTAAAGATCGCGATTGTTTATGATTGTTGTCAAGGCCTTAATAATAATAACAATCATAAAAAACAACATCAGCAACAACAAAAACCATAGCAACAACAATAACAAAAATAATAAATATAATAATAACAACAATAGTAAAACGACTTATTTCAGGGGAGATTAAGACTAGTTAGTCTCAGCAAGTAGTAAGCTCATGTGTCACACACATATATACAATCCATACTAAACATTTCGCAAGTTTTTCCCTCAATTCTAGTGCCAAGTTGCTGAATAATAAACTTCGTTTACTCTGGAAGGCTTCTTCTGCCATGGCAATTTTTTTTATATATACAATTCACTTCTCCAGTCGTCCATACCACCTAAATATCTGTATACAGCGAAATCCCGATCTAACGTTTTTTATCGGACCATGGCAAATCGACTTTAGATGCGGAAAAACGTAAGATGCGAAAAACAAAGATACCTAATCATATTCGCACAGAAAAGTACCTCACCCGGTAATTTTCTAAGAAGTTGGTACGTCGAAATGTTCTGGGTATCTTCATCCCTCCATAAAGTATTTCGCTTTCCGACGTTGAATTTATTACAGATATATGTACTGTAGCAAAATAATCGTAGTGAAATATATATTTTTAATTTTATCACAGTCCTGCTCTATCTCTTTATTTAGGGAATATCAGGATTTGGGCAAGACAATTACTGCTATTGTATCCGTCATTAGTAACAAATTTGAATGCAATGCTGCCATTTTGGCTGTCAAACTGGTCAAAATAGAAGCTTGTTTCATTAACGTTCTTGTTTAACCTTACACACAAATAGACATTCCTAAAACCTTTATTTTTAATAATAACGCTTTCCGGAAACAATTGTTCAAATTAAAACCTTTGAATTTGCAATTAAGAAAATAAGTTTCAGTAGGACTTTGACTTCGTCAGTGTTTTGAATTCAAAATAAAAACTATTTACATTTACTTTTATATTAATATTAAAAAACAAATGAATATTTTTTAAAATCTTAATTCAAAAAGTATCGCTTTCCGGAGAAAATGTTATCAATTAAAACGTTTGAATTTGAAATTAAC
>KZ308437.1:601944-626512 GCA_000376725.2 Ladona fulva
AATATCATCAATAAATCTTCATTATGTCGACTGATGAATCTCATCATTTGAGGTACATTGCACTTTTTATACCGTTAAGGTCAATAAAAAATAATATACAGGGGTGTAATAACTCCCTTTTATTGTAAGTTGCTATTACAGGTTACTATTGACAGTTATTCACTTTCGTTGTGTTATTTCGTTTCGTTCTATTATGTTGGTCATCCAAATAAATAATAAGAGCTTTGTAAGATATTAGTTTTCGCGAAGTACCTATTAAATGAACCGAAGGTTTAAAATTTTTTTTCGAAAAAATTAAGGGAAAAATGTAGTTATATGGCTAGATAAATTTATTTTCTTAAATTAGAAAGTTTTAGTATATCGAGAAACTAAACAATGGAAATAATAGTTCATACGCTTCGCAATAATTAACCGCCTTGGCTGGTCATTTAGTAAAAGACGCCGGGAATGTTATCCTACCTTGTTCACTTTCTTCGATATGAATTCTCCAAGTACCGCCTTAAAATAACGAATCACAGCACTCTTCATTTTAATTTTGAGCAAAAATAGTAATATCACACTTCTGATGCACACTGTTGATGTATGAAACAAACAAAAAGAAAAGAATAGGTTCACTCTCACTTCACAGATGCATCTGAAGAACTCTTCAATTTCATCTCGCCTTTACTTAAGTCACGCTGGATCACAGTCACTTTGAAGCCGAATTCACAGTTGCTGTCTGTGCGATATAAATTACTAAACACGTTATCGAAATTTGCATTGCAACCATGTGGAATGAGCAGGGAATGCATATAGATAAAATACACGCATTATAAGACGAACTAGTAAAAGAGTGTCATGCCATTCATATTTATACGGAAATTTGATCCCCTTTTTTCGTAAAAAGAGAAACTTCAAGAGCTAAAGTAGAGACTAAAAGTTAACTGATGGTCATAGAAATGAACTCTATAGTCACCATATTCACTTCTAACATACAACTCTTCTTTCAATAGCACCAACACAGCATATGTATCTCCAATAATCACACACTGTGCGATCCTCCCATATATTTTCCGTTGCAATTGCTAACCACACTAAAATAATTGGATGTTCAGTAACTAAAACAGGCAACAAAATCACTTTTTCCATTGAGATAAACCACGAAACGTAACGTGTTTGAAAAGTGCCGATGTCTTCTGAAATAAAAGTGTCCGTTTCAGATGTGAACGAATCCGTTGCATGATAGGAACTAAAATTGAAGGGCAAAATCACGACAAAAGAAGACATTGCTCCCTTTCTTGTTTGACAATCTCTTTTTGCGTCACTCTTTATCAGTTCACCTCGTTATTCTACGAGAAATGGAGACACTGTCGGTCTAACGCGCATTGGATATTTTAGCAGTGGTCAGCTTCCTCGAGCAATTCAATTGCCTGAATGGTTCATTTCTAAGGGAATGTGTACGACATATGCTTAGGATAATCATAATATTTACACTTCAAATTTTTATGGAAACATAGTTCTTTTCGAAAATTTGTCAGTTTCGATTAGTATATGGATGACTTACTTTCAGCGGACGCTAATAGATAAGGAATAATCAAGTCGTTTAAGGTAATATATGTTGAATCGTATAGCATATTGCATTACCATATTACATAGAACGAATGCTTCTGAAACTTGGGCATTTTCTGCCTTCTTTAATCCCCTCGCTCAATCCGCTGTCTACATTCCACATAACCACATACAAATTCATGGAAACAGAAGGTTAAAAGCATAAATGGTCGAATCGTTCCGTGGATGCAATTTTCCCCGCAATTGAGCTCGAGTGATTCGAGAAGCATTAATTCGACCAGGACAACTTCCCTCTCACCGATTCTTCCTTAATTCCTCGCCGAATCTACGCCAACGTGTGTTTTCCACTAAATTAATCCCATCCCTCCCATTTAGGCGGGACAAATTGCTTCGGCTAGACGGTCCCCAAGGCGACCCAACCCAAATTGCAATGTTTTCTTTTTCTTATCTGATACGACCTACGCCAACGGCTTTTTTTGTTGGTATTGCCTTCGGCAGCTCCGCACCACCACATCGAACCACTCTCCCTCACTACCACGCTGTTTCTGGAATACTTAAAGGTACCTGCGAGCTCCGTTCACAGTTACCATTTTGATTTTGTTGCTAGTTAATTAAAAATCCGTTTCCATGACTACAATTTGACTTCATCATCGTCCGCGCTGTTTACCGAATCGCAAAAAATGTCAACGGCATTCGGTAATCACTATTTCGGAAACGGGGAAAACAAAATTAATATTCTTCCGCGTCTAAAGTGCCTGCCAAGTACGTGACTCACGGCCGTGCTCCTTTCTTTTTCCCTCTGGAACCATTCCCAAACGCATTAATCTGAGACTCAAAACGGTCTTAAAGGAAGATGGAATGGTATATAGGGATGCAGAAAGGCCCGTTCCCTCGCTTTTAAACGCTTCTTTAAATAGAATGCGCCTGTCAGGATTTATTTCGAAAGTTTAATTAATGAGCGGCGGAAGAGTTCGTTTTCACAGACGGGTGTGTGTGAAAATATAAGCTGCCGAAATGATGATTAATTATGCGCCTTTCACAATTAATACTTGTCCTCATGGCCCGAGGAAAAAGGGGCACGAAAACAGTTGAATGGGGCAGGGACTCGACCTCGGATCTCCACATTGATGGGCGGACGCTTCAACCAATTGAGCCGTCTAGCTATCCACAGACATGCCGTTTTGGGAGGCTATGTCTGGATGTTCCGACTAAAAAACTGAATTAATTAGGGAATCTGCCCGGCTAGTGAAAGACCCGGGTTCGTATCCCAATACTGTCAGACTTTTTATCATGCTCGTTTTTTTCTTGGGAATTTTTCCAAGTTTACGTGCATAGTTAGTTACCTTTCACACTTTACATTGCTACGACCATTGATTTATGATCGAGACTTATGTGGTATTCCAAGCAGGGCCGGCCAAGAGGGGGGGATACGTTGATGTCTAACATACAGGGCCCCATTTTGAGAGGGCAACTTCGTTATTTTAATTCAATCCATCTTTCACTGAGCGATTTGCAATTATATTATTTATTGTTCTCTAGTATTTGCATATGATGCATATTTTTGTGAAATAAACTGGTAAATGGAAGAGAAGTGCAATGAGACAGCGCGACACACTGAGTTGCCAGAGGGGAGTCGTTACTACCGGAAGGGAGTCATTTCTATCTTAGGTACCGAGGACTCTCCTAGAGGGTTGGCAGTCATCTCTACGTGGGGAGTCATCTCTACCTGGGTAGTCATTTAAAACTCCTACAGCGACCCTGATTCCTGGAAACGCCAACATTAACGATCTGATTTAGTCTTCAGCTTTGCTTTCATTGTTCCTCTTCCGGAAAATGCTGTTAGTAGTATTGTTAAAAGTGCTTCGACAGCTTAGGTCATTTCGCACGTAGGCCCCCACCGGAAAATGCTGTTTCCGGTGAACGTGTAGAGTAGGTAATATTATGAAGTCCTTGCATGATGATTAATAAATATATTACGTTTATTTTTTTAGATATGAGGAACAAATTGATACAAGCATCCAGATGCTTTGGGTATAAAAATAGAAGCTCATTATATCACTGATGCGCTCACAGAGCTGGAATGAATGGTATACATGCCTTATTTCAGTCTTTTGGCGAATCATTGCCCTTTCAGTGCGAATGTAGGTCCACATGTGGGGATTTTCCCATGCAAAAGAAGGAACGTCTGGTATACAAGAGGGAGTGGTAAGTCCAAGTGACCGCGATAGCAAAGCTCTCAAATATGCTATTTTACCCTCCGGGTCCAATCTCAGCGGGAGTCCAGGGCAACGGTCCCTCTAAGCTGGGCGTCTAGGCGACCGCTCTGAATTTATTTTTTCAATGCCGCACCACCGATATTCCAAAGGCCCGATATTTGTTGAGAAATTTGCACAACTTCATCTCCAGTTTTCAGTTATTCTCTCGTTGTACTGCTCAGTGTGAATTTTACAATGCAAATTTGTGGATTATTTCGATACTCAGCGAACGAAAATCATGCATTTATATTTTATATTCTCTCTTAGCAATTGCTTTATTTGACACGTTTTCGCCTCTTTTACGAAAATTTTGCTTCCGTCCAAAACTGAAAATAGTCGAAGGAACCAAGCTCTAAGGCCCTTCCATTGGTGTTATCACGGAGTCATTTTCGGCCTTTAACTATTAAGGTCTTTATTATTATTATTAAGGTCTTTATTAAAGGCGAGATTGAGACTGAAAAGTCTCTTCTTCCATCTAACCTTGAGTCAATGATTTTATGTACATGAAGACTTGTGTGTAGGTGAAAAGAAATAGAGAGGAAAACTTTAGAAGGAGTGGATGTAAAAAAAAAACCTAAGGTGATATCTTAGGAAAAAATATCCACAGCAGGAAAACACCCTCAGAGAAGGGGGGTGTGAAAAACCTGCGCAAACCTACTGATAGTTCATGCTAAAAGATGATTAAGAAAGCTGTGTATAAAAAGAAAATTACAAAATCAATAGTAATATAACAAAGTTACAAATTAATAATAAAATAAAATCATAAACAGGAAAAACTGCAATAATAAACCATGAGGAAATAATTGATAAAACAGAAACATCAGATAACACATTCAAACGAAATTACAAAAATAAAATAACACAAACAAGTATATATATATATAAAAGGACTATGAGTCCGTGGGAAAAATTTACATCCTCTACAAATCTAATTTCAGGAAATCCGCTTCTTAATATTAGCGAGTGGGTCTGGATCAATTGTCAAAGAGCGATACCTCGGCTAATGAAGATAATTTGTTCCCGAATCGAATTTGTCAGCCAAAACCCTCGTTAGTCGCAACGAAATTTCCTTTATACTCATACATCCTAAAAGATACAACGCTAGAAAGCTACTGCATTTATTGACCTATAAGTTTTTTACTTACATTTTCATGAGAGGACCAGCATTTGGCTGTGAAATTAATCGTTACAAAGAACCCCAGATAGCAAGGTGGGTAACGAGTACGCCTAGGCGAAATCGGTCCCGGGTTCGACCCCCGATAGGGGTCTTATTGCGAGAGGTCTCTGCCATTCACGAAGAACCGAAAATTGTTACTTAAGTCTCGTAAATTCAAATCCAGTTTAAGAGCCCTCATCCAATTATGTTAAACGCCAATTCAAACTTTCCTTTCGCGAGTGAATAAAATTCCTGTGAATCGATTTCAGATGGTACGCCTTGTATTATAAATTTTGCATTTTTGTTTTCAATTTGTAACCATTGGTGATCTGATCCTAAATAATAGTGATGAAATTTGGGCATTGTTATTATCAGTCCTTCGTTAGCAACGTTAGGCCCAGTGGGACTCTCTTCTACCTTACATTTTCAAGTACAGAACAGAAGGTTAAAGGAAGGAGTCAAATATTTAACAATAAGTCACAGATAAACGCAAGATATCACGTGGAACTGTGATTCATTAATTTCTCTCCATTACTTTATGGGGTTCGTTTATTCACACAGTGAGTATGGAATATTTATTCACACAGTGACGGCTTTATCGATCAATCATATAAAAGATTTAGATTTGATTATGATCCTCGGGAAAAACATTGGAAACTAGAGATGGAGGAAAAACACTAACAATAAGCGGGAAAATACACGAACAAGAAGGTGGTTTAATATATAAACAAATGTAATACAAGCACAATCTATGGTACATAATAAAAACAAAGCGAACATACATAAAAGTATTATGCATTACAAAATAGTCTCAAATAATCAGGGTAGAATGGACCACTATCGGATAAAGCTTGGTATTGATAATGGCGTTGCCATGTCGAAACCGGTCGTCATGGTTTTCTTTCTTTGTTTCTGGAAGGAGGAGTACATAGACTCTAAACAGGGAGGACTTTCAGAG
This sequence comes from Ladona fulva, assembly GCA_000376725.2. Taxonomy (NCBI): domain Eukaryota; kingdom Metazoa; phylum Arthropoda; class Insecta; order Odonata; family Libellulidae; genus Ladona; species Ladona fulva. The sequence goes on from KZ308437.1 coordinate 607,862, forward strand.
ATTTGAGGCTATCGAGATGAATGGAAAAAGTAAGTTTGGAGGGAAAGAAAACAAACGATGAAGTTCAGGAAATAAAGGAAATGAAAGTGGTGTCGATGGGAAATGGGTGTGTGAAATATCGAAAGAGCATGGATCGCAGGAGAAAATAATAGAGGACTGGAAGCAGGGAAGAAGAGGATGAAAAGGGTAAACGTTATTGGATGATACATAACAATGGCAAAAATAAAATAATCGCCATCAATAACGGAAACAACAACAACAGTAATAATAATAACTATAAAAATGATTATGATTATGATGATGGTGGTGATGATGCTGATGATGATGATGACGACGATGATGATGACGATGATGATGATGAAGCAGAGACGTAATGATTAAGGCTTCCACTGTTTTGCGTTCATGCACGAGGACTCAGTTTCTCGGTTGCAAACGCAGACTATAGGAGGTTTGTTTCAGAAAGTCAGAATATAGGAGGTTTATCGCATTGGCGGGGAGCGAGCGGTTTTTTTTGGCCTCATGGGTAATTTTCGTCACTTCCTGATACAAATCCTCGTGTATGAATGTAGATTTATTTCCGGGTCTCATTCATGTATTATTAAGAGTCTCAGAGGAGCGAATTTCCCACACCAAAATATCAATTCTGAAGGTAAGCAAACTTGCTCTTTATATACGTCGCCAATCACTTCCACACATAACAAAATTCTGTATCGCAACGAACCTAACCTTAAACTGTTTGTTGTGTAGCAGAAATTTTGCAGTAAATCTCATAACTCTTTGTATTTCACAAACTATTTAAATCGGCCATGACATTACATATACATCCTCATCTACATGTACATTCTGCAAGCCACCTTACGGCGTATGGCAGGGGGAGCATGCACATGACTTCCCTAATCGATAACTTTCGAGTATCGTTCGCAGAAGAAATGAATTCTTGAAACGACTAGTCCCAGCATATATTTCTCTGACTACTCTCGCGGTATTAGAACGGCCTATGCATCTGGGAGGACGTGTAGTATGAACTACATCTCCTAAGAATGTATTTTGATCTGATTTCATCATGTGAATTAAGCCTTTGTTGAAATTTTCTTTCTCCAAGAGATTCCCATCCTGTGATCTGAAGAATCTGAGTAACGCTCTCTGAATGTTCACGACAATTTTTTACGAAACGTATCACCATTCGTTGTATCTTCTCTAATTCCCTTATATAATAACAAATTTTTTGACATTAACTTGTACAATCGCGTCAAAAAAGCGAATTAAAGTTTCGGTGCCACATGACCCGACGCGACCAGGCACGTAACGACGTCACGCGACTACTTGAGGGTTAAATAAATTTGCAAATACCTGAGGATCACTGTGTTCATGCATAACATTGTGCAAAGTCGTTCAAAGGGAAAGATTTCATTCACACTGAATATTGAACAAGTGAGAGTTGCATTGAAGGCAAGAAAGAAATTGACCATCGATGTCATTGCCCTCGATCGCAAGCTTACGGTTTCCACCGAATGGCAGACACGGCCTTCCGTTCCTTCCCAACTCTTGCTTAGGGAATTCCGGCAATCTGCACGTCAATAGTGGTTGCCATGCATGCACGGTGCGTAAGTCGTAAAATTTCCACGGTCGGGTACAATGAACATACCGCGCGTGTAAAAGGGCCCAATAACTCCCGTTGCAGCAACGCCGCTAGGCGCCGCGGAGAAAATCGAAACTTTGGTCAATTATTATTTTATTTTTGCTTTATCTCAGCCATTTCAGCCCAACTGAGAAAGGAAACGGAGTTGTTTTTTTCGCTTGTAGACCTAGTTTTCGTGATAAATGAAAGTTGAGGTAATTTGCCCTCTACCGCAGGACACGAATAGCTTTAAAAAGGAAAGTTTACGAGGGCCGTTATTTCATTCTTGCGGACAATTTTTCCGACTCTTTGGCGCGTTCCAATTGATGGATAAGTGAACAAATACAGTGCGGTTGTGTTAATTTTTTCCTCGCTAATTGCCATGGGGAGTGAGGCCTCTTGAATTACACTCTTCTCAAGCCACATTTAATGCTTTGCAGCACCTGGATCCGCGCTGTGTACAGAGTAGTGCCCTGTAACTCTTTTATTCTTCAAGCACGTACTTCTAATAGTAGCAGGATATGTTTCAAAACGCGTTTTCCAATTGCAAGTCGCGGTTTGCGATATAATACCGGGCACAATTCGGTATAACGTCGTCCAAGTACAGGGTTCATCTTTGCACTCAAAAACGCATTCTCGGTTTAACGTTCTCAACGAATTCAGAGATAAAACGTTCTCGGAATACGTAATAATTATCATGCGTTTATCCTGCTACATATTCTGATCAGATGCTGCAGAAAACTGTGGGAATAGATAAGGAAAAGTGTAAAGGTGACTTCGCACGTAAAGCGTGCACCTAGGAAAAATCCCAGGGAAAAATGGAGTTTTAAAAAGTCTTACAGGACCTAGACTCGAACCTGGACTCTTGCACTTTCCATACGGATGCTTTACAGTTGGACGAAACCATCTTGCCCTTGCCTACAAGGTCTGTCCTGTCAGACTTTTTTCATTTCCGTCTTTCCTTGGGAAATAGATGCTACATAGATGCCGATTTAAAGATTAAATTTCATCCGCAGGCGGTATATACACGACAATATACACGCAGAGTGCATTAAGGTTATAGAGCTTTTTTAACCAAGAGTGCTTACATTCGGAGTCAAGCCATGAACGGTGGCTCGCAGACTACAATTGTGGATGTAGATTCATTGTTTTATCAGATGAGGAAAATCGATACTATATAAATTTATAACAAAAAAAAGAGAAACCACTAAGACAACAATTCCTCCAAAACTTTCTTTATAGAAGTGACTGTATTTCCCGAAAATTTACCTAATGATGGTATTTTAACTGAAACCGGTCGTTGAATCGTATCTTATGTGGAAATTACAGTGTTTTTCTCTTAGTTCATTAAGGGCGTCGGATACAATTTAAACTAGCCGTCTTTCGCGCTTTCCGTATTTAGTTCGAAGAAATGAAGTGTGTAACTTACATACTTGGAAATTGCCTGGATTTGAAGATAAAGGATTAAGCTAAACTTCTGTTCAAGAAGATTTTCATATCTCTTCTTATGCCGAGCACCACTACATCTACATCTACATAAATGCCCTGCAAGCCGCCTTCCGGCGTGTGGCAGGGGGTGTAAACACCAAGAGTAGAATTTCGCGGTTCGCGGAAAAAAAGAGTCCCTAAAACGACTTGTCCTCGCGTCTATTTCTCTTATTTTACGCTCACTATCGGATCGGCCGAAATAGCAGAAGGGGGTCGCATAGTACCAATTACACCTTCCGAAAACGTATTTCCTCTGAATTTATCTAACAATCGCACCCTAGCTTCTAATCTCCTGACTTTCGAGGATTCCCAACTTGCGTCTGAGAGCATTTGCGTTACGCTTGCTTCTCTATCGAAAGCTACAACGAAAGGGATCGATTTTTATATAAGTTTTCTAATTTTTTCTGCACTATGGTTTGCATTATCCTAAAGGAGAATTTATGCAAGCGTAGCAACATCTTTCAAGCATCGAATGGCGAAAACGGAACATTTTTATCGATATGCATGCGATCACGGCGATGTATTTGCCAATAGCCTACAAACGGATATTAAGGCCTTGTATCGACTACCCTCAAGTCTTTCCACGAAGTCCGGCAAAAGATGATAGATTATACTTAAAGCTGAGAGAAAAAGTTTGATGTAGTAAAAATTCCAAGTATCCAATTTGTAAAACATTACCGGAAATATAGTTACGTTTTGGCAACCACGTGGTACCTCGCAATTACCTCGCAAATAACGTACATTACGAGTATAGTAGATGAGGAATTTATGTCCCAAATCGTATTTAAGACAAATCGTACAAAAATGTATGAAAATCATTCGAACAGACCAAAAATGAAGAGGTTGAACGAAGAAGGGAAATAAATAGAATGAATTAATGGAAAAAATAGCGCTTTATGGTATTGGAATGGCTGATAACGATTATTACCAAAACCCAAATTCTGATAAATATGTAAATAGGGTAAGCAATAGAAAGTTGACAAGGTAAAGACATGTTGGTAGGACGTTCAAGAGAAGTCATTATTTAAGTTATCGGTATTAAAGAAATCACAAGTAATAAGCAGAAATAAACTGTAATTTATCCGCAGTAAAATTCAGAATGATCGAGATGTTTATCCTAGAAGTCTCTTGCTGTTATAAGTACAGAAACATGCAGTGGGGTACACAAAGCTGCTTCAGTGTTACCACCCGAATATTTTCCGTCTATAACAAGATGAAAATTCAGTAAGCATTCTATTTTTTTCTAACGAGATTAAATACCTCTGGCATCGAAAAGGGCCTGGATCCTGGCTATTACCGCAGCATCACCAAAAAATCCCCAAATATTGCACTGAAGCCGTTAAGACGGGTGATTAAACTTTCATATTGGTTCTCAACGTATCAAATGCATGCGGTTTACAGCGAAAAGTCCTTAGCTTAGAAATTCGCAAGGTAATAAACCGAACGAAAGCTTCAAGCATATCCCTTCCAATGATCAAAAAAAGCAGTAGGCGATTCCGGATGAAAGAGGTGATAAAGATGGCGAGTGGAAAGGATGTTAATTAATGGGGAAGATTAAGGGGATATATGAGCAAATATTTTAGAGCTATTTCTTTGGTTGGGTTAGGCCCTTGTAGATCTTTCTTATATAAATCCTCTCAATCTAATATAGCTGTATATTACGTTAATTAGTCATAAATAATCAAGTTATGGCCCTGCTACCATATCCTGATGAATGGAAAATCTGTCTTTTGGTACAGGATACAGAAAAATGTATCTTTCATTTACTTCTGTCTTGTTCTCAGGTTGTGATGTTATGAAAGCTTCTGACGTATGACTGATACCGAATAATAGCATTAATTAAGGTCTTTCCTTATTGAATGCTATTAAAAGTGTTATTCGCCGAGTCATTGTGCTTCACTAACGTGGACTTGTGCTGCTTAGATAATTCTGACTCATTGGGAAAAGCGAGATAAAACTACCTCACTCCTCATCCTGCCTAGTAAGCCTCATTTATTATTAAATGCTACGAATATTATTACTCGTAGTGTCATTGTGCTTCGCTAACGTGGGCTTGTTTTGCTTATAGCATTCTGGCTCACTGAGGAAAGCAAGGGCAAACTACCTCACTCCTCATTTTGTCTAGTCGCCTCACCGCCCTCTCCAGAGCTTTCCGTTGCTTATGTTGGAGGTATGAGGTTCAAACCAGACTTCGTGCTGAAGGCTGTACACAATCAAGTTATAATAGTCAACAGAGATAAAATATTAATAATATCCATGATGGGGATTTACATAAAGCCACTGGCTCAGAAAGCAATATTAGAAATTATTAATTACCTTATTGTTGGAGACCATAAGGGTGTAATGATATACTGTATATAGTCTTAGATTGGGGGGTAAAAAATGTTCTTCGCTAGAGAAAGAAAAATAATGTGCGGAAGGTAATCGGAGGACAAATGCAAATCACCCTTCTCCTTGAATTTTAGTAATTCAGTATAGATTTACACTGATTGAAAATCGGGGAACGGCAGATTAAAGGAAAATTGCGTGAGTACAACTTATGGTACAGTTCAATCGCACATCTGCTGCTTAATACTAAAAAAATAGGATATTGGCATGTGGGATGAAAACGGAACTTCACCCCTTAAGTTTGCGAAAAAGTGATACTTATGCTAAATTATTTGTGATACTTATCGTATGTGATAAATATTAAATTATGTGATAAATATTTTATTAAAGTGATACTTATGCTTACTATGATACTTATAGAATATATAAGCAAGTTCATGAATACGTTAATTATTCCACGCAGTTAAGGATTCGTCTCCCAGATTCTCCAATCTCGTTACACTGACTCAGTTCCGTTTATCTGTGGGTAAATCAAAACGAAGCAACTTCATCAATAATAATGCAATCATACTTCTGAAGTAGACCCTTCAACATGTGATTTTTGGCGGCATTGGAAGTGAAAAAAGATTAATTCTCTTAGCCAAGGGATTGATAAGGATATACGGTTCAGGGACAGTTGGTCGAAGGACAGCCGGTCGATGGGACTAGCCGTCGCTAGACTTTTCGTCGCTGATCCACCGAAGCCATCTATTATATAGAATATAATATATATACATGTACCCTGCGAGCCGCCTTTCAGTGTGTGGCAGGGGGTGCTCGCACCATAGTTCTGCAATCGGTTCTCATTTGCGGAAGAAGTGAATCTTTGAAGCGGCTGGTTAATAGCTTGAATTGCCTTTATTTTTCTTGCAGTAGGTATCTAATCTATGAAACAGGGTTGATGCATAATATCCACTTCGTCTTCTGAGAACGTTAAGTCTTTGAATTTGTCGAGCAAATTTTGGCTAAAATTTATTTTTCTTTCTTCCACTTATTCCCTCATTAGCGCTTGGCGATTTGTCTCATCAGTCTTATCAAATCAAGCCAAAAGTTAGTATATTCGCCTATAACTCGAGAACGAAAAGCCGAACAAGTTTCAAACTTTAAGGATGGTTAAACATCCTCCTAGCGCAAATAATAGGCTTCTCTTTATTAGTCTGAAAGTCCACTGTTTGACCCCTGAAGTGCAAAAGCGTTCCCATAACAACTACAGGTGAAGTTTAGTTTTATTTTTTGCAGGCTTTACTTCTTTTGCAAAATTGAATGAGAAAGAATATTCGNTCTATTTCATTTGTTTTATATATTTCAATGTTTAATGCCATCTAGTGTGGAAAAGTTTTCACGCCGTTATATATGAATGTTTTGTTTTTTTTAAAGGTTTTTTGTGAATATTCTTTTTTCTCCTTTCTTATGCTATAGAAATAATTTTGTGTAGTTTAGGCACTACTGTCAGTAGGTTTAGCAGGTTTTTCACACCTCCCTTCGAGTGGGTGTTTTCCTGCTGTGGTGTATTTTTTACGAAGTAGTTTCTTCCTTAATTCCTCTTTTTTTTTACTGATCTACTCTTTCCTTTTATTAAACTTAAATGGGTTGAATGTGTGTTTTTCAAAATCCCTATCTCTCCCATAATTAAGACGTTTCTATTCGAAAGTTTTGTTCATAGTCCAGTAACTCGTAATTAGTATTTATTAATTTTATTTTCCTGTTGAGAATCAACACGGTTAGTTAGTCTATAAAACGCGCGTATTTAATCTCGGTCTTATCTAATTATCAGGAACCATGAAAAATCTAAGTAATGATTACAAGTTTAAACGCTGATTTAAGGTAATTAGAGTCCATGCATACATTATAACTATTTTACGCATTCAATTTTAAGTTATTGTATTAAGTGAGCAATGCTTTTCTTTATTTTGTTCACTGATATATAATGTGTTTGTATTTGTAAAGATTCTAGTGAATTTTCAGCGTTGATTGTTAAATGAACATTGTTTTTGTAGTGCTTTTACATAACTTTGTAAATTATAGTTGTTTAAATTGTAAATTAGCGTAGTTTGCAAACTGTTGTAGTTCATGGAGGGCATGGTTAGATGTAAACGTTTTGTAGTTGTAGATGTAGAACTTTGTGACATTGTTTTTGTTAGTTGTAAATTGTAGTGTAGGTTATCGAAGCCAGCTGATTTTTCGACTAACTTAGGCGATATTGGACAATAAATACATATGTAATTAAATAAACAATATAACAACAACAAAGAGATATATCAACACACAATCCAGTTATAAATAATTAATTGAATAAACAATGAAGGAATAAGTACATAAACAATTCAATTATAAATCATGAATTTAATAAACAATACGATAAATAAATATATTATACATAATGNTCTATTTCATTTGTTTTATATATTTCAATGTTTAATGCCATCTAGTGTGGAAAAGTTTTCACGCCGTTATATATGAATGTTTTGTTTTTTTTAAAGGTTTTTTGTGAATATTCTTTTTTCTCCTTTCTTATGCTATAGAAATAATTTTGTGTAGTTTAGGCACTACTGTCAGTAGGTTTAGCAGGTTTTTCACACCTCCCTTCGAGTGGGTGTTTTCCTGCTGTGGTGTATTTTTTACGAAGTAGTTTCTTCCTTAATTCCTCTTTTTTTTTACTGATCTACTCTTTCCTTTTATTAAACTTAAATGGGTTGAATGTGTGTTTTTCAAAATCCCTATCTCTCCCATAATTAAGACGTTTCTATTCGAAAGTTTTGTTCATAGTCCAGTAACTCGTAATTAGTATTTATTAATTTTATTTTCCTGTTGAGAATCAACACGGTTAGTTAGTCTATAAAACGCGCGTATTTAATCTCGGTCTTATCTAATTATCAGGAACCATGAAAAATCTAAGTAATGATTACAAGTTTAAACGCTGATTTAAGGTAATTAGAGTCCATGCATACATTATAACTATTTTACGCATTCAATTTTAAGTTATTGTATTTAGTGAGCAATGCTTTTCTTTATATTATTCACTGATATATTATGTGTTTGTATTTGTAAAGATTCTAGTGAATTGCCAGTGTTGATTGTTAAATGAACATGGTTTTGTAGTGCATTTACATAACTTTGTAAATTATAGCTGTTTAAATAGTAAATTAGCGTAGTTTGTAAACTGTAGTAGTTCATGGAGGGCATGGTTAGATGTAAACGTTTTGTAGTTGTAGATGTAGAACTTTGTGACATTGTTTTTGTTAGTTGTAAATTGTAGTGTAGGTTATCGTAGTCAGCTGATTTTTCGTCTATATGAGGCGATATTGGACAATAAATACATATGTAATTAAATAAACAATATAACAACAACAAAGAGATATATCAACACACAATCCAGTTATAAATAATTAATTGAATAAACAATGAAGGAATAAGTACATAAACAATTCAATTATAAATCATGAATTTAATAAACAATACGATAAATAAATATATTATACATAATGCAATATACAATACAATAAATAAATAATTCACCAATGCTACGCTTCTCTGCAGAGTCTCGTACTACAACACTCAATAAGGGGTCTATCTAGCCAAAAGCAACTACGCTCTCGGGCCCTCAAGGGGACGAAAATTGAAATTTAAACTTTTAAACCACTCCGGCTGCAGTAGATGGAAACCTCCGCTGTGAAGAGGTTGCCATAACAACGGGGGGAAGGTCTTCCTCATTTGCAGCGATGAAAAAAGAAAGCACACGTCGAAAGGAAACTGCGGATACATTCAATTTTTATCGACCGATGGATCGATGTGAGGGCAGATTGGGAAAAAAAAATGTGAAGAAGTGGAGGACGGCGGTCCTTTCGAAAAGTTTCCCGTTCCTTTCAAAGGGAATCGGGAAGTGCGGTGTAAACAAGTGCGTCACGCGGAGTTAACGCTTCGTTAGAACGGACTATTTTCGGTTCCAATGACGGCCAAAAGATTCGACTCGGAGAAGTAATTAACGTTGATCCGTGATGGATTCACTGCAGTCGTAAGAAATGGCCAACGAGAAGACATTGTGAAATTGCCGTTTTATGCTGAACGAAAAGAACCAGAACTGGTTACAAGTACTGAATAATAACAATGATATTCTTCATTTCTCATAGGTATGCTCAGAGGCGTAACCAAGGGGGCGGTTTTGGGGGTTCTATCCCCCCTCCCTCCTTGAGAACAGTGCCAACAATAAACGAAAGCATACGAGAGTACAATTATGTGTTCAAATCTGTCGAGAGTAAAAGAAATAGCGCACTTTTCCCTGATTCGTCCTCTCGTGGAGTATTGCTGTGCGATTTGGGGTCCTCACGAAGTAGGATTAACATCCCATCTTGAGATGGTTCAACGTAGGGCAGCTAGGTTCGTTAAGGGAAATTTCAGATTTTACAGCAGCGTTTCGGCTATGATAGAATCCCTCGGATGGAACTCGCTTAGTGATAGAAGACTGGAATACCGTAGGAAGCTTTTCGATAAGTTTGTCACTACGTATCTCGGGGAGGAGATAGTTGATTTTCTCATCCCAGCTAGTAACGCACGCAATCTTCGAAAGAAAACGAAAAAGCGATACAGGGAAATAGTCGCCAGGACGGATAGATATTTTTGGTCATTTTTCCCGCGAAGTATTAGAGAAGCTAATAGCTATCCAGGGTAGTTAGGGGTATAGGTATTTTACACCCCCTGCCACGCGCCATTGGCGGTTTGCAGGGCTTAAATGTAAATGAGAAGATGACCTCTCGCAATTATGCCATAAAAACACCTCTGGAGATTCTCAGGGTATACATGTTGAAATAAATCAGTTTATTTTTTCATTAGATTTTGGGAGGAAGTATTCCTATATTATAGGCAGTGCAATATATACTCCATGGCTCTAACTCCCCAATCCCATAGAAAGATCCTGGCTACGCCCCTCTGTGTACTAGTAAACACCCAAGCATGACGGAGCTTAATCCCAATTATTTAAGAAATATATCTTTTATTGTGTACATCTGGTCCTCCTAAGCAAGAACGTGTCCATTGTACGTCTATAGTAACTCAATACATTTGTGACTGGTTGGTGTTGATCCATACTGGATAAATGTGGAATTTATTTGCTCAGAATTAAATGTATGAAGGAACATTTTGTCAATCATTATTATGAAATCAACGTTCATATAACTTTTGTAACTTTCAACTTTCAGAGATAAACATTAGTCGGAAAAATACTATAATATTCTTAGCATTACTTATACTTTTGAATTCCAAGCCTATTCTTGTGGCATAGCAAATTCAGTTCCACATCCATAATCAGGTTTGGTAAACGCCCCCTCCAAGCATGATGTTTTTATTATCTGAATAATCAACCTGCTCATATCATATTTTTTTTATAAGTACTGATCGTGAACAAAATTTCAACTAAGGATATTAACACAATTCCGAAAAATTACTTACTCTTGTGACTGTTGAATTTGTGACTCTAGGCAACAGGCCAGATGGTAATCATTATAGAAGGGGAAATAAATAAAAACCTGGTAAATGAGAAACTGCCTTGTATTCGCCATAGTTGGAAGGGAAACCTTTCTGAAACAATTTGAAGGCAGTATATCATAAAATTAAAATACGAAATTAACAAATTCATTTTACAATATCAAGCATTTACAGGGCCCAAAACAATCTAGACATAAATTCATCTATACAATTATAGATATAATTAATTTAAAATGTTCAATACATGTAACGAATTTGCTAAGGCATGTTTTTCCTTAACCATGGCAACAAAAGGAAATGTTTACATAGCAACGTTGCGCTCATGGGGTTCAAGTGGGTTCCCTCTCCCAGGCAGGGGATTTTTCTGATGTAGTAAATGGCGGTATGATTTCTAAGAAAGAGACACCATTCATTAGTTAAGTGGAATTTTTCTCTATTCCTCAGAAACTGACAAATTTAACCCAATCGAGCCCAAAATTACCGTATGTAGATAAACTCCGGCTCTTTTCATATTCATGTACCATACTTGTTTCCCAAGTAATTCCAATGGAGGAATATTTATTGAGTCTCAAGATCATTTTGGAAGAAGTTCACGTAACTTAGCAACCTCTTCCATCCACAAACCGAGGGACAGAATTGTATCTTTTTGAGAAGTGCTTCCAAAGATTATTCCGAAAACGTATTCCTTGTGTAGGATATAAACACCGGCTTGGGTTCGAACCCATGATCAATATGACAGATATTTTTTGTGTCTACCATACTTAACTTCGTCCTCTAACGACATATGGGATTGCAATTTTCTAGCAGATTGGGAAGCGCGAAGAAATATTTCCAATATCGACGCAATGCATTCTTAAGGCAAGCGTACTTTGATTCAACTAAGACTTATACAATTCACCTGCATTGCTAGTCAATGTTGTACGAGTATATGTGTATATTTAGTTTCATCCCATTCCTTCAACATTTGTCTATTTATATATTTTCAGTTTGTTGACTTTTTGTTACGTTTTCACTGTTTGATAATCCATCGTATAGGGCTTTCTGCTGCTTATAGATTTATATTATACAAATAAAAATATCGGGAATTCGAGACCTTCTGGCATCGAACCAACGATAGCTAGGATCGATAGCTCTTTTTTTTATGGTTTTCCGATGGGGTCTGCGTGATACACAAAGACCCGCTCCGTGACGTTCGTGCATTGGACTGTGAATTTGTGTTCTATATTTGCAGAGAAGCGTATATAATTCGCAGAAGCTCTTGAATTTCGTTACACACGATTACTTCAAATTCATTGAGCACATAAGTTTCCGTAAGAAATGACAGATTTGAACACATTTTCAAGCCAGAGTTTCAGTGGATCGATATCTGTTTGCGTAATTATTCCCATGGTAACCGTGTTTTCGTTCGTGAAATTTTCAGCTTTCGAAAAAATTTAGACTAATTAAATACATGCAAGCATTGGAACGCGGTTTCCGCTTTAATGAAAGCGATTGGGTGAGAATTGCAATCATTGCCGATTTTTCGCGCACTTGCAAATGCGCTGACATGGCGAATTCGCGATAATCTTCTGCTGAAATATTCACCGGCAATGATTTTCATCAGAAACTTTATTTAATCAATGTCTGTTCGCTATGCAACGGTATTTCATTCAATGTCGGACTTGAAACTTGTCGAAGGCGATTTTATGTAACCAAATATTTCACGACCAAAATGCTGGGTTCAGTGGCGTGTAACCAAGTCAATGAATTCATCAATTATGTCTCAAATCTCCAAAGTTATCTCCACGAATGTGTCTTGGTTTTAAATAATGAAAACGTTTTGCTTCTTAACACGAGCCATGATACCAGAACACGAAATCTTAGTTTGGCCTTTTTCCAAATCTTGCCTAACTTTTATGAACTGGTCTTTCTTTACTAATCTTTTTCTAGAAGCACTGAAATCATGGCTCATAAATTTCCGTACGGAAGTCTATTCTTTCAGCACAAATATTGCTGAATGTGGTATTCAGCTAGGTAATCTAATGTAACAAAGTCACAAAATCCAAAAACCACCAAAAACGGGAAAGTTGAGCCTAACGCGCGTTTCGCACTCCCAGAGTGCATCTTCAGAGGCGTGATAGTGACTGACAGTGAACAGTCTCGGCTGTGGATACAGTCGAGAAACAAAAGAAAGTCAACCAGCGGAGTCCAATAAACAATACAATCTCTTATCAAAATCTAAGTTAGAATTCATGATGGAATGACGATTTTTGTAAATATATAAATTCTCCCAAGCATATAAGGCTCGACGTTCCCGTTTTTGGATTTTGTGACTTTGTTACATTTTGCCACCAGCGGCACTCCATTTATTCAATCTAATGTAAGTTAGAAAAGTTTACTCGGGTCCACGGAGAACTTCCTAGCCAACGTTTCCCATACTACCCGAAGAACTTTAGTTTCGAAAAGCACAACATAATCGTATTATTCCTTGCCCTCCAGCTACTTTTTATGTGTAAGAACTTTTATGCCACGCTGGAGGTCTAATTAAAAAGAATCTAAGTTATTGCAGATCGACAGTGACGTCGCCTGGTAGCTTACGACGGCAAGAAGTTATGACTCAGGTACCTCCGTGATGGGGTTTCCAGGAATACGTAACTACACGCCACGAGTCTGAGCTAAGAGATTTATGAGTGAAGAAGGAATAGGAGGAAATTAGAACGGCGCCTCCGAAGTAGCTTGTTGTGACGGTGAAGTAATTACTAGGGCATGGAGATACAACAGAAAAATGTAGCAGTCTTTTGTTAAAGCCGATACGAAAGTGCAGCTTAAAGTGAAAGAAGTTTCAAGGGCAAAGCTCTGGAGACTGTGAAATCAATTCGCTTACCTTAAGGGATGAATTAAGGGAAAGGTTATATAAATTTTTCGGTGGCAAACGGTGGAAATCCATCGATGAAAAGTCAGTGATTCGTCTGTGATTTGGGACAGCTTTCGCATTCTTGCACCAAAAAGAAAATTGAGATACGGCTTCTAATGAACTAGAGGATGGAGAAAAACGAATCCTTAGCTGTATAACGGCAGATGGAAATGGCGTTTGGAGACAAACGGGAAGTTCCGGATATTCGATCCTAGGAATTACTCTATGCGCATTTCGGCTACAATGTCTCCATTCTCAAGGGTTCCACAATGAGATATCAGATTTTCAGGAATTACCTTATGCGCATTTTGGAAACAATGTGTCCATTGTCAAGGGTTCCACAATGGGATACTCAACAATGGGAAATTACAGTTCCCATTGTGGAACCCTTGAGAATGGACACATTGTTTTCGACATGCGCATAGGGTAATTCCTGAAAATAGGATATCTCAATGCGGAGCCCTTGAGAATGGAGACATTTTTTCCGACATGCGCATAGGGAGATTCCTAGAAATCGGTAATCAGGAACTTTCCGCATTCCTCCAGACAGGAGCTCAATGTACCGGAATACGGCTTACGGAGTGTTTTTAAACCTCTAATCTTTAAATGCTGATAGACGGAAATGTGGAATCATAACGTTTTCCATCTTAAAATTATAAGATTGTCATATTCAGATCTTCGTAAGTAAAAATGTACTCCGTCAACATTCACTTCACGAATACATTCTTAAAAGTATTTTTAAGTTGAGTTTAGATTTTCACCACACCACATTAAAAAAATAGTTTTTCCCGATGCGTGGTTACTTTACGCGTAAGCTTTCGTTGCTATGGTGGCTGCATTTAATGAAACTTCTACGTCGTGATTTACGGTCTTGGTGGCGGTTTCCTTACACTTGAATGCATAGGCCGTTTAGCCTGACGGCCATTTATTTTCCTTGATCTCCTGCAAGAGTCGTAATCTCGCGCAAAATTCCTTTCAACCCAAAATAGAACTCTTCTGAAAAACGTTCGCGGAATCAATTATGGTACTGATAATTTTTCCAAGTCTCTTCATTCTTACATATTTCTCACGTCGGAATTAGTCTGGTCATGGTATCAACAAAGACGCGTTGCTAAGTATTGAATAACAGATGTACATAGTTACCGTGGTCTGGCAGTCTATCGACAAATATGCACCTTTTCTCCTAAACCATCGTATCGATTTCGACGAAATTTCGCATGCGTGACAATTACAACACGGAATTAAGGCTGTGCAGGGTTTATACACGTAACAGTGCCGGATTCGATTCCTGAACGCTCCAAATGGCTTCCATAGGAAGTAAATTTGATATTCTTTCTCGCCTCTTACAGGCTTTACTTCTCTTAGAAAATTAAAATAGAAGTAATGCTCTCACGAAATCGTAGAAAGTACTAAATGAAGAGGCACCAAATGAAGATCTGGTTTTTGGTGGAATTTAATTTGTTTCTGACTCAAAATTATTATAATTTTGATCAAATAAAGGGAAGATTTGTCAAATTCTTTGGTAATAAACAATCCGTCCCCATAACCAACTAGGTAATTGAATCCAAGTGTTACATCACACACACACTAAGAAAAGTTTAACTTAGGTCAGTCATTCTCGATGGGGAAGTTTCTTGGTCTACGAGTAATATAAACAACGTGCTGAGCTACTTCATATCAATACTTTTTGCTCACGTTTAATGTAATTTTGTCCAAAAGTTATTTCACTTTTGCAAAATTTCCTCGTACAAAAACCACCTTCCTTAACATTTAACAGCATAGACTTCCAAATTCGCCAAATTCTTTGTTATGATTTTCGTTTGTCCTTTTTGAAATTTCTGTTTACGTTTTATGTTTCTAAAACGCCATCGTCCGACGTTAAAAAATAGCGTGCACGTTAAAGTTCATTTATTATACGTTAGTGTGGCTTATTTAATAGCATTGATTTACAAATTCGCCAGATTCTGTGTTACGATTTTCGTTTGTCCTTTTGGACATTTTCGTTCACGTTTTACTTTTCTAAAACATCATCGTCCGGCGTTAAAAAATAGCGTGCACGTTAAAGTTAATTAATATATGTTCTTGTGCATCATTTAACAGCTATGATTTCCAAATTTGCCAGATTCTTTGTTGTGATTTTTGTTAGTACTTTTAGAAATTTCCTTTTACGATTTACTTTTCTAAAACATCATCGTCCGACGTTACACAATAGCGTACACGTTAAAGTTCATTTATTATACGTTACTGTGCATTATACAATAGCGTTGATTTCCAAATTCGCTAAATCCTTCGTTGTGATTTCCGAAATTCTGGAAAATTTGCCCTGAAGTTAATTTTCCTAAAACCTCATCGTTCGACGTTAAAAAATAGCGCACTTGAAATCTCTTCGTAAATAGCGTACACGTTAAAGTTTCCCAAGGAAATCCATCTGTGATTTCCATCATAACCAAAAAATTGCACCGGACAGGACAAATCGCACCACGGGGCGACGACCTCCGGAACACATGCGAGAGTGTGTTAAGCGAACTTGTGAAAGGTTACGGCGCTTGTTTTCGAATCACGTCGCGTCGTGGGCCTGCGGATTCAAGTATTTTCGAGGCTCGAAAAAGATACAAAGGGAGGCAGTTTGCGTCATTTGGTTGACAGACGGTGAAAATCGCTCCCCGAAATTCGGATGGCAGATGCTCGTCTGAGTCGCCTTTATTTAGACCGTGGCAAAATTTTAAGAGATGAAGGGTCTGCGGAGAGCCATTAAGTGGGAGAAAGCGGACGGGTTTGCACGGATACAATCCCGAGAACTAATCAGTACTTTCTCTGTGTCCGACCGGCAGGGAATTGCTACCGAGCGAATTTCCACGTATACATTTTTCATTGTTCAGTGAAATACGAGTTACCAAGGCGACTAGATCGGACTAGACTAGTTACCAAGGTGACTAGACTCGTAGGTTACCAAGGCTACCAGACCAGGCTGCGTTGCTAAGGAACCGAGTGAAATTTTCAATAGCAATACTATTTTGTAAGATTTTGACCAGAATTATCTTCATTACTGGTTCACTCCCTCGTCAATAATGTGGTAGTAGTATTAATGTTAACAGCTGAGATTATTTCACTCATATTGGCTCCCACCGGAAATCGAATCCGGGACCGCTTTCATCAAAGTCGAACGCGTTATCCACGTGGCTATCCGGGAACCCTTGTCAATAATGATGGATATTAATTTCACTTTAAAAAAATACACATTTATCATCATATACATACGTCTGATTTATCTTTAACCCTTGACAACTCAATACATTTATTAATTATAATCTAAATATGATTTCCTTAGATGATTGTTGATACTAGATAAATTTCATACTAACTTACCAATACAATATGAATTAATAAACAATACAATTATATTAATATATGAAGAAATATACTGCTTACTATAGTCACGAAACCAGCAAAAACCTTTTCGAAAAGCCCAAAAAGAATCAGAATTTCTACTTTTCAGTTATTAGCGATTGAACTAGCAATGAAAAAAGGTATCTCCTTTTCACCACTGACTCCACTCGAACCTTGAAATTCCCGCGTATTTTTATGGGACTCCAAATGGTTGCTCTTATGAATCCTAAGACTTTATTCTTCAGTCTTATCGGGAAGTACAGTAAATTATTTTTGGTAATAGGTCCTTATGCATTTATTACGGGAGCTACCGACGTAGGATGAATCAAAATATAAATATATACATAGATATGGTGGTTGACATGTCAGATAATTCGGTAACGGCTTGATTTGGACTTGAAATTCGTCGGTGTCGGAATCGTTGGAAAATTTGAAAGATGACTGTGGAAAGTACTTTGAGATTTTTGCGTTTAAATGAATGAATTTTCTTTAATGGTGCTTTAAGAAAACTCTAGGACCAGGTATGATACTGTACAATTATAACGGACTTTAATCAATGTTCATTTCATGACCCAGTATTACAGTGGTTTGCTGAAGTGAAGATCATAGTCAATCACGATGGTTTATCACGTGTATTAACTACGATTTTCACTTTAACTCTAACAAACTATTATGATAGAGGGCCATAACAATGTGGAAGTTAAAGTCCAGATAAGCATGTATACAATACACGGCCTAGATCTACAAGTGTAAAACTGCCTCTCTTTAGCGTATCCCTGATTGTGAGGCTAGTTGGTACCGAAATGGTTCAATATATGTATCTTGCTCCTGTCAAAAGTCAGGCCAAAATTTGAAAAACGTAAAAAAAATATATCCTAATATTTAACGGCTTAAAGCGTGTTCATTTGGGAATGCGTCTACATATTTTTTCGTAATATTGGCGAATC
Source organism: Ladona fulva (assembly GCA_000376725.2). Lineage (NCBI taxonomy): Eukaryota > Metazoa > Arthropoda > Insecta > Odonata > Libellulidae > Ladona > Ladona fulva. Next base: position 626,040 of record KZ308437.1, read on the forward strand.
TCTCAATCGAGTATTAAATTTCTTTTTCGTCTGTTTCAGAGTGCCGTCCTATAGGAATATGTCAAAGACTCATTTTCTAAAAATCTCAATCTTATTTCTATTAAAACCTCTCATACTTTTTCCTACATTGATTTCCTGTATAATATTATCAACAACAACGTCGGTTCCCCTTTCCTACTTTCTCTTTCCTCTTTCCTTCAAGAACAACTCGCCTATCTATCTTTGAATACTCCACGTCTGTCAATAATAAAACGGTCACTCTTCTTCCGCATACCCTCAATTTTTAACTCTTTGTCTTCCAATAAAAACTTCGATCCATTTTATCTATTTTCTCTATAATCAATGGTAAATATGGTCGAAAGAGACTGATTTGGATCTCTGAAACGCTGATCTCTTTAATTTTGTTATTGTTTTATTATTTATATTATTGTTTTAATTTTTGATCAATTTTATTATCATTATTGTTGATCGTC